>OZ030013.1:3900000-4055000 GCA_964023405.1 Apodemus agrarius
GTCACCTGGGAGACTCTGCTAGTGCCTGACAAATACAGAGGGGGAATCTATCAGCCAACCATTGAACTGAGCACAGGGTCCCCAATGGATGAGATAGAGAAAGGACCAAAGGAGCTGAAGGGGTTTGCAGCACCATAGGAGGAACAACGATATGAGCCATCTAGTACTCCCACAGCTCCCAGGGACAAAACCATCAACCAAAGAGTACACTTGGAGTTACCCATGGCCCCAGACACATCAGCAGCAGAGGATGATCTTGTTGGACACCACATGGGGGAGAGGCCCTTGGTCCTGGAAAGACTTGATACCGTAGTGTAGAGGAATACCAGGACAGGGAAGCAGGGGTGGTTGATTGGGGAAGGGGAGATGGCTTATGGGATTTTCGGAAGGGGGGGGGAGAACCAGGAAAGGGGACACATTTGAAGTGTAAATAAAGAATATACCTAATTAAAAAGAAAAAAAAAAGATTAGACACGGGGTGTGCAGAGGCCTCTCGGCTGAAGTCAAGAAGTGCAGTCCCCTGCCTGGGGGCCCCATGGGCTACGGCCCCATAATTGTTCATTATACTTCATCTCTAGCAAGAGATGCTTGAGCAAGTGGCTGGGAAGACACTGAGGCAGCGCTGTCAACAAAGAGCATGAGGGGCCAAGAGGCTCAGACAAAAGGCAGAGCAGAGGACTCGGACTCCGCCCACCCCATGGTTCCCCTGTGATGTGGGGGTGGTGCTCTTGTTGCACAGATATGGTATGGAAAGTCGGGGTCATGGCTTTTGAAACTCTCCACACAGGAAGGTGTGAGCTCACTTACTCCCGTTTCCTCCTGTGGAAATACATGCAGTGAGCTCGGTGGTTCCTCAGGATGACGTTACCTGGGTCCAACACATACAGCAGGGAGACAGGAACTGCCTGTGCTATCAGCAAATTAACCCGCAACCACTGAGAGAAACGCTCTTCCTTTCAATGCAAATGCTAACACTCATATTACATATTTTTAGATGTTAGTACACAACATAATATATACTAATCAGTTATACTTGACACATATGGGCATGATATGTGTAATATATTAAATACATATACAGAGACATCTATTTGTGTATGGGAAGTCACAGTAAAGCTCCAGCAAAGCCACCATTGTCACTCTGCATGGGGGTGGCCCATGTGCAGATCTAAAAACCAGGTCACGCAGAACCAGCGATGCATACTGGGAGTAGGCGAGATGCCCGAGCCCGCAGACCCTCTGGGAGCCTCACTTCACCGTATCACCAATGCCCGTTTCAAGTGACCCAGCCCGGCCTGGACACCTCCACTACCCCTGGCTTACCGGGACTTCAAAGGCCTCCTGGGTGTCATCCAGCATCTGGATTTTGACCGTCATAAGTTTTCCTGAAGGTGTGGGCGGCGGTTTCTGTCCTCGTTCCAAGGTGCTGATCCCCGAGTTCTCTGGGGCCCCCAGACGTGAGGCTGGGGTGGGCTTCTGTTCTATTTCTCCCATGATGAAAGCAGCTTATACGATATCTGCAGGAAATAAGAGAGAAAAGGTTATCAGAAGAAGGGATTTCTGCCAGTGTTTTCTCCTTGCTTTGAGTCTCCCCAAACTCCAGAAGCTGGGAAAGGGAGGCCTCCTCGCACCCACCCACTGCACAGCAGCCTCCGGCGCATCTGCCTGAAATGTCACATTTACACGTTCAAGCCTTTCTGCTGTTCATTTGCATTTTTGCATTATTTTATTCTAGCTCCAGCTCGGCTCCTAACTATTCACACTACAGACAGCTGTGCTCCTCTCTATTACTCGGGGTCTCCAATAACCAGGCTCTACTTTCCACACCTCTAAAGTCAGGTAGGAAGACAAAAACGGGACCTGGCTCTATCATTAAAACCCACTAATTATGCTGTAGGGACCTGGTCACACAGTAAAGAATGTGGTCAAGATGAGAGGCTAACGCACACTGAGGCTCTCCAGCTGATAAACACAGAGAGGTGAACCAGACAGGGAGCCTGCCGGGGCGTCGCTCTCCATTCCTGAAGCTCATTTTGATGATGAGAACTTCCCCCTTTTCTTCTTTCTTGCCACCCAAACCTCCAGCTGGGTCCCTTCCTCAAGAAGCCACTGTGCAGACTGTAACTTTCAACAAAGGTATTTTTGTAAAAACAAACTATCCTCTCGGCTCCCATAAAGCCCAACCTTTCCTCAAGAGACGCTGCGTCTCTCCCCTCCTCCCGTACGGTCGCAGACAGGCCTGAGCACTCTTCCTTCACCTGGAAAATTCTTGAATTGCTTTAAACATCAGTTCTAACGTCACTGCCTGGACCCTGGGTACAGGGCTTGGGTGCTGCTGTCTATTCTGAGCTCATGGTTTGAGCCAAAGTCACTCCATATGGCTGAGCCGGCCTGTTTGCCTGCCCCAACCCCTACCCCACCCTCGATGGCACAAGGAACCCCCTAAAAGGCCCTAATCTCAAGTGTTCTCTGTACTTCAGGACCTACTTGAGGCCCAATTTAGCACAAAACAGAGCTCAAGACGGCTGCTGAGTGACGGACAGTCCGCGGGACAGCTACCCAGTGCTGCAGAGCCTGTGTCAGCAGAGCACACGGGAGTCAAATGTCAATTCAAGATATAATGGGGGAGCGAGGTGGGGAGGTCCTCCACCCCAGAAGAGGGGGAACTGAACTCTGTTTGGGTGCAAACCTTGGGAAGATGTAAGATGGTGTGGGCCTGGAAGGATGGTTGTCCGTAAAGCACTCATCCCCAGCCGGGCCCATCCCCAGCCGGGCCCATCCCCAGCCGGGCCCATCCCCAGCCGGGCCCATCCCCAGCCAGGCCCATCCCCAGCCGGGCCCATCCCCAGCCGGGCTCATCCCCAGCCAGGCCCATCCCCAGCACGGGAGGATCCTTGGAGCTCACAGGCTAAGCACGAGCAGATCAGGGAACTTCAGGTATACAGAGGAGGAGCTGCTGGAGAAGGAAAGGGAAGGAGGGAGGGAAAGAGGGAGGGAAGGGGGAGGGAAGGAGGGAGGGAGGGAGAGAAGGAGGGAAGGAGGAGGGGAGGGATGGACAGAGGGAGAGAGGGAAGGAGGGAGGGACAGAGGGATGGAGGAAGAAAGAGGGAGGAAGGGAGGGACAGAGGGAGAGAGGGAGGGAGGGATGGACAGAGGGAGAGAGGGAAGGAGGGAGGAAAGGAGGGCCAGAGGGAGGAAGGGAGGGAGAGGGGGAGGGAGGGAGAAATGGAAGGAGAGAGAAAGGGAGAGTGGGAGGGAGAGAGGGAGAGAGGGAGGAAGGGATGGACAGAGGGAGAGAGGGAGGAAAAGAGGGAGAGAGGGAGGAAAAGAGGGAGGGAGGGAGAAATGGAAGGAGAGGGGAGGAGAGAGAAAGGGAGAGTGGGAGGGAGGGAGGAGAAAGGAAAGAGATGGCAAGTTGGAAAGAGAGGGTAAACTGAGGCTGAAGGGTCACAGATGAATTTTGACAGCGGGCTATAATCTGACTGTGGAGACCCTCTAGGCCTGGCTGAGAACAGTGTTTCCCTGTGGGCAGCACTGAGCCACAGGACAATAATAACGACACCATAGAAACACAACTTTAGAAAAAGGAGCCCGAAGATGACAAATGTCATGGAAATAAGAGGGGGAGGGGGAGGGGTCCAGCTTCAAAGCAACTGTAGCAACTCGGAGAGGAGGTAGTGACTTGGACTCGGACATGGAAATAGAAGTCTGCATGACACAAAGTAACCCAGTGTGGCAAGCAGCTAGCTACTAGAACAGGTGAGGTTGGGATGATGGGAAACAGGAAGTCAGGGCAGGAGGCAGGCAGAGGGACTGGGTGGGCCTGCCCCAGGCTTCCGTGGATGGGATGGACACAGGCTCTGGGTGCTGAGTCTGCCTTACTGTGCAAGTAAAGGTCACAGGTGTGAGCGGAGAGGGTGGCCGTGGAACCCTAAAGGAAAGGACTAGCTTGTCCCACTTAGTGGAGGAGAAGAAGTCCAAAGGATGGAGGGTGCAGAGACAGTGACAGAGCAGGTCAAGGAGGGGCACCGTAGGGTCACCAGGTGGCAGGCGTGGGGCTGGCGCTGCATCTGACGCCTCTGAAACACGCTGCCCACTCCAGCGTGGGTCCTTGGGAACAGCCTCGTTCTGGAAGGTTCCCTCCCCAGCTCATTTTGCTTCTTCTGTGGAGGCAAGAAGTTTCCCAGGAACTTTGTCCCTTCCCAGGAAAACACTTCATGCTCTCATGTCCAAAGACACCAGACCAGAGGGCAGCGCCCCATCCACAGTCGGCACCACTGACTCCGCGTCCGGCAAGCCACCAGGATGTGGCGCACTCTAGGAGCCGCCTTGCCTCCCCTCCCGCTCCTCCCACCCCCATCACCCCACCCCCATCACCCTACCCCCATCACCCCACCCCCATCACCCCACACTGAAACATGTACAGGCCTGCTATTGATTTTTAACACACCCTGACAGGCTGGGTCCCATGACAGGGTAATGTCAGCGACAGACCGCTTTTTCAGTAGGAGATGCCCCCTCCTTCCCACACACCCACTGAAGATTAGACTCAGTTACCCGATGACTTTCTAATATCTGCCACAAGTAAACATTCACCAAGCTCCTACTCGAAATCCCTTGGCTGTGTGATCTAGACTCTAGCGGCGCAACTTATCATATTGAGAGACAGAGTGGAGTGCTCGCCTACAATTCTAAGCACGGCCTTCTGGGGAGTGGAAGGCAGGACACCCGCGTGTGCTCGCTGAGCAGGTGGAGGTGCGGGTCCTCTCATGATCAAGTCGACTGGTCTCAAATCCTCTCCACGAAATGTGCAAGACCATTGCCACAGATGTGTGTGTTATTTGACATCTTGTTGTTAAAAATAATGTAATGATGCTTAAAGCAGACCACACTTGCAGTCTCGCGCATCTTCTCCATTTCCAGCCTCCTCTTCCTCTGTGTGTGTGTGTGTGTGTGTGTGTGTGAGAGAGAGAGAGAGAGAGAGAGAGAGAGAGAGAGAGAGAGAGAGAGAGAGAGAGAACACGTGCATGCACACGCAGGCTGGTGCCAGGCAGGTAGAAAGAAAGACCTATTCTCCCACATCACTCCACACCCAACCAAGATGCTGGAGTTAGGGCTGTGTCCTCCCATCCTCCTCGGCCCCCAGCTTCCCAAGCTCCAGCTCTCTCAGCCCTACCAGCCCTCAACCCCACCTTGGTCTCTAAGTCCCCATGAGTGGGTGACTAACAGACCTGGCGTCTTACCTTCCTTTCACTACAGCCCTCAATGACCCCCTTCCTGAACTACTTCCTAGTACTGTCATTTCCCAAAGGATGTGACGCTTGCTTTCTTACATGCAAGTGTGGACGGTTGCTGAACATGGCAGCCCTGTTGAATTCACATGTGAAGCCAGCCACAAGCTCCACGTGGCAGAGCCTGAGCAAGCCCGGGGAACACCCCAGGAATGCTGGTAAGTCATAAACCGAGAACCATAACTGGTGCTTGACATCCACGTGGAGGAGCACAGAATCTGGCAGTGCTGCCTCCTGGGTCAACACGCCTAACTGCCCCACAGACCGGCTGCGCATCAGCATTGACCTGGGCTCTGTCCACCTCTGCCGATCGATCCTCCGCCCCCTGGATGCCCTAGATCAGTCAACACGAAGAACAAGTCACCAGTACCGTAAGCGGTCCACACCTATGTAAGGAGCTTAGAAAGCAATTTACTCTTCCCATTCCTCGGAGCGTTACTTCAACAGAGTAAAGGAACACAATTTTCATCTGGCAGAGAAGTAATGACAGATTAGAGCTGTCATGTCACAGTATCCCTGCTTGAAGACTTGCCCTTGGAATTTACCCAAAAGCAATAAGGAGCTCAACACAAAAATGCACACTCCTTCCCGAGATGAGAAGACATCTGGGCTCCCAAGGGGTGGCCAGACTCAAGTAAAGGTCATGCAGAGGAGATGTGAGTTCAGACCAATCTAAAGCCTGGTTCTCCAAGACAGACAGAGCACCCCTGGCTACACCCCAGTCATGACATTCTCAGAGAGCCTGGGGCAGATGTGCAGAACAGCAAACCATATGGGGGAACATCTGACGCAGAGGCCAGGGGAAGGCAGAGTCTGCAGGATAAACATGGCCGGGCTTCGCCTTTCTCTGTGAGGCAAACCCAGAAATCATAAGAACCCACACCTGCAGCAGGGCGGTGGTGGCGCACGCCTGTAATCCCAGCACTTGGGAGGCAGAGGCAGGCGGATTTCTGAGTTCGAAGCCAGCCTGGTCTACAGAGTGAGTTCCAGGACAGCCAGGGCTACACAGAAAAACCCTGTCTCAAAAAACAAAACAACAACAACAAAAAAAAACCCAAACAAACAAACAAACAATCCCCTCTAACAACCAAGATGGATGCTGGTAAGATGCTGTGAGGGCCAAGCAAAACATGGGGCAGGGCTGCGCATACCTACAATTCCACTCTTGGGAGACTGAAGCAAGACACCAGCCTAGGCTATGCAGAGAGACAGAATCTCCAAATGCCAACAACAAAATGCATACCAAACGTCAGGATATCACCAATAGCAGAAACATCACGAACTACAGATTAAAATTTTGCCCAACATGTAACCTCAGCACCCAGGAGGCAGAGGCAGAGGCAGAGAGACAGAGAGGCGCAGGTAGAGACACTCAAGCACACAACCAAATGAATACAACAGAAAATTTAAAATCCGTTTAAAAATTGTATCACATCCTGCTAATAAATAAACCACTACCAAGACTCTTACTTCAGGGGCCTTCCAAAATAAAACAAGACGAAGTGTCAAAATATCCCCAAATATTTGAAGCATCAAAATGTTAAGCCAGGGCAAAGATTCACCCAAATATAAACAGTCTGATGTGTTCAATGGATGAGAATTTTGAGGACTATGACTCGGAGTCTTTTAAAAGAAACTACTAGAAGATAAACTTCAGGAAAACTAGAAGTAGTCAGACAACAAAAAAAGTCATTTATACTCTAGAGAAAGGCTAACCACCTGCAATGGCTGTAAGACATCATAACTCCTGCAAACATAAAAATAATAAAACCGAAAACTTGACAGAGAAAGGAGAAACCAAACACAGCCGAAATTCCCTGTTTAAAACTGCAACAGGCTCTGTCTTCAGAGAGGCACAGACGGTCCCCAGGCAGGCCCACCACAGGGCAGGGTTCACATCCATGAGAATGGCCGTCAGTTTTTAAAGGCAATAATAAACATCATCAAGAAAGTAAAGAAAGGAGAACTTCCTAGACTGCCAGTGGCCGGTGGGAATAAAAACAGTGCAGTATGAAGAACATTTTGGAAGCTTTCTAAAAGTCTGATCAAAAATTTAGCATCTGAACCATTAAACCCTTGCCCCAATAACTAAGATGATTCACTCCTGGGGCATCGCCCCAAGTCAAATGGAAAATAATGAATGTACAGAGGGATGGACGGATGGACAGGTGAGCAGATGGAAGGCTGGGCAGGCGGACGGACGGATGGACGGATGAACGGGTGAGTGGATAGGTAGATGCATGGACAGATGCATGGATGGGTGGGTGGGTGGGAGGGTGGGTGAATAGGTAGATAGATGGACAGGTGCATGGATGGGTGGGTGGGTGGGATGGGTGTGCAGATAGATGGAGGGACCCAAATGTCCTTCTGGCCTTTTGTTTCAGTACAGAAAAAAAATGTGGCAGACCCACACAAGGGAACATTGTTCAGCACCAAGAATATCAGTGTTAACACATAAGATGAAGTGAATGAACCCCTCCTCCTCATAACATGAATTACAACATGAAAGAAGCCAGAGGCGATGGTGGCGCATGCCTGTAATCCCAGCACTAGGGAGGCAGAGGCAGGCGAATCTCTGAGTTCGAGGCCAGCCTGGTCTACAGAGTGAGTTCCAGGACAGCCAGGGCTACACAGAGAAACTGCCTCAAAACAAACAAACAGACAAACAAACAAACAAACAAACAAGCCAGAGGCAGATAACCACGCATACATGGTTCTATTTTTCTACTAAAAGAAAAGGCTGAGAGGTTTTCCACCCACATGCGCAAACACCCATCACCCTCCTTCCCACACAGGCCTCTCTGCTGGTTACATGAGCTTCCTGCAAACAGCTACTCACAGTCCATACACCTGCTGGGATAAGAGCTCTGTGGCATACAAACAACCCAAAAGTCACTCTGCAGGACAATTCTGTTCTGCAAAAAGGATCTCCGGAACCCAAAACCAGGCTGAGGAACATACTTGATCAAAATGGCCTCTGTCTTTCATCCCTGACGTAGGTGGGAGCATGGCTTCACAATGAGAAGAGACTGGCTGACCGGCACAGAGGGAGAAGACAAGATTCAGAGAATATGGACCCTCATCAGGCTCACTGCCTTTGGTAGACAAAAAAAATTCTCAGAATGCCGAGAAAGGGTCTATTCCCAGGATAACTACTAAAGATAGGTTGCTGGGGCGAGGATGGGGAGCAAGGGCTGACCAAAAAGGCACTAAGAGTCTGGATCTTTCCGGAGCAACAGATAAGCCTTGTGCGGGAAAGGTCACAGAGCAGACCTTCGGTTTGTACGAGAAGGTCTGAGTTGGGTACAGGAGTAGCGGAGTCTAGAGGTAGAGGTGTATGTTCGCCGGTTTTCTTGACACTGCGACCCAATACCGGACAATTTCAGGGAGCTTTGATCTGGGCTCCTGGTCTGAGGGTACAGTGCACCCCAGCAGAAGGCATGCAGGCAGGCAGGCGGAACAGCTCCAGGCGACTGTGGCGTCGAGCGTGCGAGGCTGCTGCTCTTGCCTAGCAGACCAGGCACCAGAGAGGCTGGAAGAGGAAGGCAGGCCTGGCTAGAACCTTCCAGGCCCCCTCCTCAGCGTCCCGCCAGTGCTGGACAGTGTGGTCAGCGCGACAGCCGTCCACAACACTAGCCTTGTCTAGAGACCAAGTATTCAAATACATAAGCCTTTTACATCCAAACCAGCAAAGAGTCACAGTGGGGCCTCTGGACACGGAACCCTCTAGGAGGATGGAAAGACAGGCATCAGGAAACAGGCTGCTGTATCATGGCACCTACCTGGGGAAGGCTGACACCAGGAGGACTTGAGACTAGTTCCTCATTGCACACTTTTTCAGACGTTTTAGATTTTGTGTACTAGAGGGATCTGGGGCGATGGCTCAGTGGGTAAGCATGCCTGCTACATAAGCTGGAGAACCTGAGATTGGATCCGGGCACAGGGGTACCTGTCTGTAACCACAGCCTGAGTAGGAGACGGGGGTGGGGAGACAAGAGCCCAGCAGACAAAATAGCAGGCCTCAGGTTCAGACGCAGACCTTGCCTCAAAAACAAAAAACAAAAAGTGTAGAGTATTGTTTCTAAACCTAAGGGTCACCTGAGACCATCAGAAAACACAGATGTGTACGTTAGAGCTCATAACACTAGCAAAATTACAGTTACAAAGTAGTCAAAAATAATTTTATCATGGGGGGGGGTGTGTCACCAAAACATGAGGAACTGTATTAAAGGCCCTGCAGTGTTAATAAGGTTGAAAATCACTGGTCTAGAGCAATAGAGGAAGACACTGGAGTCCTACTGGAGCCTTCATGTGAACACACACACACACACACACACACACAGTACCCCGGGGCCAGGCCAGTGAGATGGTTTATCAGGTAAACGTGATTTGCTCACAAGCCTGACGAACTGTCTCATCCAAGGCACCCACATGGTAGAAGAGAGCTGATCCTGAAAGCTGTCCTGCGACCACACAAACTAATAAAAGCAATAAACATTATTTTTGCAAAATTATAACCCACTTATCTATTGCCCACTAGGATATGAGTAGGTAAGTTTTCCTCTCCTAGTCCTGCTGAGGATTCCAGTCCTATCTAGAGCATAAATCTAATGAAATGTAATCGGTGAAAAGAGACACCCTACCACCAAGGCGGGTGACAAAGAATCACTGTGTGCACAACAGCATTCCCCTTCCGGTTTTAAATGTAAGCTGCTTAAAATACAAGCTTACAGAAAAGTGCACCCCACACCCCAAGTTGTTACTCACAGGTGAGACCCCGGATGAGGACGGGCAGGAGCGGAGACGCTGCCGCCTGGCGTCCCTGACACATTTCCTGATGCCACCTGTGCAGAGCCAAGGAGCGTGCGTGTGGCCGTGTGGCGTAGTGGGGGACGAAAGTCAAGTACGTCAAACACAAGGGAGCCCAAAGGACGCAGGGTGTGTGAACGGTCCCCAACAGCTCCTTCATCAGCTCTGCCTGTGGGAGCAGAAACTGCCAGGACAAAGACACCTTGTGTCCCTGGCCCCTGTCACCAGGCCCCAGGAGAACGGAAGGTGGAGACAAACCAGACCTCTGCCTGCCAGAGGCGGCACCAGGGGAGCCACTGATAAGGGTTTCTGAGAGAGCTCAGCACAAGCCTTCCCGGGGCAGGAGTTGATTGGGCATTTGGGGTTTTGTTTGGTTGGTTGTTTGGTTGTTTGGTTGGTTGGTTTGGGTTGGTTGGTTGGTTTTGGTTTTTTTGTTTTGTTTTGTTTTGTTTTTTGTTTTTGTTTTTGTTTTTTTTAAGTTTTATGTCACCCAGGTGGTTAAAAGGGGAGGGTGGCTCCGTCCTGCTGATTGTCCAGGGACAGGGCTCTCTCTCAGCTTGGTGGTCTCTCCTGGGAAGGGGTGAAGCGCTAAGAAAACTCAATGGTAATCGGAGTCTCCAGTCTTCCTCGCCTACCACAGGAAACACTACATACATGTAACGCCTTGCAGTGTCTTATGCCGGGCACGGGGTGCATACCGGAACCTCCCACGCTCAGGGGAAGCGAGCCCTACCATTCTTCAGGGCTCCACGTGAACTTAGCGCTCGGCCCGCTGGGAGCAGCTGAGTGGAGCCCGAGCTCACCTCCTCCTTCCTGCAGTTTCTCCCCTCTCCTCGCCTCCAGTTCTCCACCTCTCTCAGCCAGGACCCCGCAATCTGTGTTGTAAGAAGTCTTTGGGCATGCTGATGCAGACCCTAGCCTGGGAATCACTGTTTTATTTTTTTGTTCTTTTTGGTCTTGGAACTCATTAAACCACTGATAATGGCCTTGAACTCCTGACCTCCCTGCCTTTGTCTCCCAAATACCCCCGTGTGCTGTGCAGAGAGCTATGTGCCACCTCTTGGGTGAGCTTGGAATCACTCTGACGTCAGAGGTTCCAGGAGGGTCAGCATGGACAAGCTGTAGCACCGTCAATAACAAAGCTACGAAAACTGTCCACTTACCCAGGAGCTCACCTCCCTGCCTGGGACACTCCCACACACTGAATAGAAGGTGTCTCCAACGGCTCTTGGCAAGAAAGGGAGCCAAGTCCTGCCAATCAATTTTCAATTCACACTGCAACCTCGCTCAACAAAGACGCTACCTTTGCTTACGCTCCCACTGATCTGGGTGAGTGTATTTCCTACGATGACAGAATGCAACTGAGAGACAAAAGATACTTTATCCCCATAGGAAATCAAGAGACCAGGACACGGGGAAAAATAACAATAACTCCACCTCTGATGACGACACAGATTCTGACTGTAAGCATTCCTTCAGCTCCTATTTTTACCTCCACGGAAGAAGACCCGTATCCTAGTCTGCTTTCTACTGAAATGATCAAACACCATGACCCAAAGCAACCTGGGGGCGAAAGAGTTCATTTCATCTTACGGATGCATCCATCGTGAAGGGAAGTCCGGGCAGGAATCCAAGGCAGGGACTGTTGGGGAGACCACGGAGGAATGCTGCCTACAAGCTTTCTCTCCAAGACACACTCTTATATGCCACAGGACTACTACCCAGGGGTGACACCTCCTGTAACTGGACTCTCTCACATCAACCAGTAGTCAAGAAAATGCTAGTCTGATGGAGTTTTCTACAGGCGAGTCTGATGGCGGTTTCTCTTCTCAGATGATGCTATAGCTGTTTCAACTTGACAAAACTAACAAGGACAGCCAGTGTGAAAAAGATGTCAGGTGAAGGTGGACTCCTGCAAAGGAGCCACAACCTGCCGGCCCAGCTCAGTGCCCCAGAACTATAATTGGGGTACATTTCTTATACCATCCTTAATCACAGCCACTGGCCAAAGAAAGGGTTTCTTCCTGACTGGCACAGGTCAGCATCTCCAGGCACCAATGCCTGCAATTCCAGAGCCTGTGGGAAGTGCCCAGTCCCAGGAAGAAAAGCCTGCCACCTTCTTTACCCGCTCGGCACCTACAGAGACAACTGCCCGATGTACGTGGCATACCGTCACTCGATGTCACAACGAGGGATCTCATCAGCATTAGCAGGCATCTGCAGGCCCCTGCACCACAGCAACTGCACTTTCTACCTTGAAGGATGGGAAAGAGTGACCTCAAACCAGAGGACTCTATCCTTACCAAGGTGGGAGAGAGAGGGGCCACAGGAGAGAGAGAGCAGGCGCTCCGGGCGAACTGCTGGAGCCTGCACGCTTGCTCTAGACAGGGTGCAGCCCTTGAACTCTCAGGCCTCAGACAGGCTGAAGAGACCTGAACTGGACCTTTAAACAGGGGGACAGGGTGGATATGGGTGCACTCCTGTAATTCCAGAGTCCGAGAGGCGGTCACAGGAGCAGTATGAACTGGAGTCCACCCTGGGCTACACGGGAGATGCTATATTGGAAAGTGGAAAAGGAGAAAGACCCATTTCCTTACATTATCAGTGATAGCAGGTAGCCGGAGTGGGTCTTACACAGATTTCTGTGTTCGATGGTCTTTATTAAGCAAGCGCTGCAGAGCAGGGACCGGCCAGATGGTAGATCCAGGGGGGGAAAGACAAGGAAAAAAAAAGCGGGTGGGAGAGGCAAGTGAGACCCACCTGGAACTGAGGACAAGGATTAAAAACGTCCCTGCGCCGCTGAGAGGTGGAGGCAGGCAGACATGGGCACCAGCATCTTACTCTATACTAAATAATGACTTATTTCCCACAGCAGTTGTTTAGGAAGACTGAGCAGTCGGGAGCATTTTCCCACGGACCCTCTCTCTCCACATGGCTTCACGTCCGTTCGCATCATTCGGGACACGTGATGGATGCGCCGATGTGATTATTATAACTAAGGTGTGGCACTTGCCTTAGGGTCTCCTGTTTATGCCACACATTCCACAGGTTTGAAGACTGTACACCAAAGCCACCACTGCAGTGACATTCAGAAGACTATGCCCAAACATCTGTCCTCCATTTATTGATCTCTCCTTGACCCAGACAACCACTCTGCGTCTATTGTTTTATCTTCCCCAGATCAGCACAAATCAGAATCATATAATCTATATAGACTGTGTCAGTGTCCAACTGCAGTGAAGAGACAGCACAAGTCTGAGAAACAAAGGCATTTGATTGGGTTCTGCTTACAGTTTCAGAGACTTAGTCCATTATCCTTGTGGTGGGAACATGGCTTGCACACAGGCAGGCATCATGACAGAGAAGCATTGGAGAGCTTTATATTCTCACCCTCAGGCAGCAGGCAGAGAGCCTGGCCGGGGAGCTTTTGAAACGTCAAAACCTTCCTTCACTGGCACACCTCCTCCAACAAGGCCACGTCTCCTAATCTTTCCCAAACTGTTCACCTGACCCACCGTCATTCAAACCACCACAGGACCCTTTCACCTAAGCCTCGTGTTTTTAGGGTGTATGTGACTGGACAGCTCCTTTCTTTACACTGCTGAGTAATACTCCACTATATGGGCATACCGCAGTCTGTTTCACCATCCTTCTGAAGCTGGAAGACATCATGGCTGCTTCCAGGTTTTGGTTTATGTTGAGAACTTTCCAGTCAAAGTAGTGGAAGGAAGCAAGAAATCAGGATCAACTTGAGGTTGGCAACGACAGGCCCAGCCTCAGGGTCTAGGGTAGACATTCGCTCTCAGTTCTAGCTCTGCCCAGCTCATATCTGGTTCCCAGCAGGTTATTTAACTGTCTTGTCAGGTAATTAAGCTTATCTCAGCAGCCCTAGAAGATAATGTGTCTCCTTCAGCTCGTGGGAAAATGGAAGGCTTAGTAACTAACTACATGAGTCTGGAATAAACAACAACAGAAAAAGCATTCTAGCTATTTCCTTTAATAAGCAACAAAGCAACATTTGTGGCTTAAATCAGGCCAACACGGTCCCGGCTGCCTTATTTTTTAATAAAGAAGCATTCAATAAAAACGTTACCTACTGTCTATGATCTTGAAGACTCTCAGCTGAGGTTTCATACTCTTTAGAAAAGAATACTTAAGAAATCAATGTCAGGGTAGCCAGCTGGTGCCTGCCTAGCACAGGAGAACCAGAGTCCACCCACCCATGTGCCACATACAGATGTGTGGTCTAAGGCCGTAATCTCAGCACATGAACAGTGGGGGTGGGAGGAATGTAAATTCAAGGTCATCCTCCTCAACTACATAGCAGGATCAAGGCCAACCTCAGCCACTGAAGACACTACCTCAAAATGAAAAAAATAACAGAATATACAAATAAATAAAAAAGTAATGCCCTAGCTGAAATGTCTCTATATCTGTGTCCTATTCATAAAACAAGCAAAAAGCCAATTGCCTAAAGCTTGCTAGATCCACAGAGTATAAATGAGAGGCCTTCCCTTACCTCCTTTAGTCTATGAAGCCATTAAGGATAGACTATTCCCTTCCCCTACAACTTTTTCTTATTTGAATAACCAAGTAGGCTATATTACCATAATCCAAATGACACAATAAAACACAAGCGTAAAGGGTATTGTGCCCTTCTTTTAGAATCAGTGATTAATTACAACAGTGAAATGTCAAGGAAAATATATATAATAAGAAAGTCAAGGCCCTTGAGAAATAATGAGGAAGTTTAAATGTCAGCCCAGTTGACACATAAGGTATTCCGATCAAACACTGTTGTCCGTGTTAAAAATTAATGATTAGGAAAGGCGCATTGTCGCTGAAACCTGCTTCAGGGGAGAAGCAAACATTGTACTGTTCACCCAACCGAAGTCACTCTGTAAAACGGAGATCAAGGGCCTGGCAGCCTGGCTCAGCCCTGGTCACTACCGTCTAGACTATTCCATAAATTAACTTAATCTTTCTCGTGTGTGTGTGTGTGTGTGTGTGTGTGTGTGTGTGTGTGTGTTGGGGGGGCTGTCTTAGTCAGTTAGTGAAGAGACACCATGACCATGGTAACTCTTACAAAGGAAAGCATATCACTGGGGCTGCCTTACAGTTTCAGAGCCTTAGGCCATTATCATAATGTCAGGAAGCGTGGTGGCATGCAGGCAGACAGCTGACCGCTCTACATCCAGGTCAACCAGCAGCAGCAGGAGAGAGGTACTGGGCCTGCCTTGAGCATGTGAGACCTCAAAGCCCACACCCTATGGCACACTTCCTCTAGCAAGGCCACGCCTCCTAGGTGTGGGGGCCTATCATTTTAACTTAGCTAACACTTAAGTTGCACCGTCTACATCAAGTCAAGTCCTAGGAGCTTCCTACGTCCCTAGATCCTCACACCCTCCACTGAATGTCTCTGTGAGGGATGAGGAAACTGAGGCAGCAGACATGACAAACCACCTAACAACCCCTGACTGCCCAGCAGCAGTCAGAGATCCAGATGGGCTGAACCCCAGGGCTCAGCTACAACCCACTGCCTGTGCGAGCCGAGGGCTCCGGAGACATTAGGATGCTGTCACAAGCCTCTCACACGCATGCCAATCGAGCCCATGCCATAAAACACACTACTAAGGAGACTGTTGTGGGAATTTCTCCTGGGGAGATTCGAGCCAAGTGCCTACTCACCAACGACTAAGCAAACTACAGCCCCACCAGAATCCAGCCACTGAGCTTAATGGGTTTTCGAGACAGTGGGTGACCCCAAAGCAGCCACGCCCACCAGAAAGTCTCACTGAAGAATGGATGAGAGCTGTGTAGATGGAGTCCCCCTGCCCTTCTACCCTCTTCTTCTATGAGGAAATGTTACCTGGAAGGTTTTGAGGGTCTCTTTGTAGTAGACACAGCTACCACGATGAAGATGGGAATTTAGGATGTTGTGCATTCTACAAACAGATACCAACGAGAGAAAACCACCAATTGTCTTTTTTTTTTTTTTTTCCTGAGTGACTATTAGACTCACCCAGTGTTTGGTAAGCCATTTATGTCTACACCAGGAGTTTTCCAAAGCGTTTGAAAGCCTCTCTCACTTCCACTGGCCATAGGACAAGCAGTCCATGCTTCCAGGGTCAGGACCTCACTGAGCACCTGTTAAAACCCTGCGTTCCCCCTGCTGCCTACTGGCCTTCCACACTGAGCTAGTAAAATGGTGCCCAGCAGCACTTCGGAGGGCGCTCCTGAGCCTGAGCTAGACACTAGACAATGCGCAGGCAGTCACTGTTCCTCTGGAATTCATTGCTGCATGCTTCAGGAAATGCTCAGACATGACACACTGTGCAGATAATGTCCAGAGACACCCAGACAATGCGTCCTTCCCAAAGTCAAACTTGGTGCCCACTCAACACGTCACTGGGCTAGCACGGAGACAAACTGAACCTCACCCTCAGCCCTGTGCCATGAAAGAGAAAGGTAGACAGGGCCATGGATGTGGGGACAGGTTAACAGAACAAGCTGACATCTGTGGAGACAAGCCCAGCGCCCAATCCCACAGCTGCTGACAAAGCCTTTCATAGAACACTTATATATTACTAATAGTCCAGATCTACACAGGACTCCAAGCAGGTGCTTGCAGAAGAGAATGTATCTGGGAGCATCCCTGGAAACCTAAAGTCAAAACGTGTAAAAGGAAGGCCAAAGACACCGGTCAAATGCCCAGCTGTTCTGCCCCTTCAGTAGCAGGCTTCCCTGAACAGGAGCCCCTGACTCTGGTCTCCAGCTCCTGAGACTTAGGAAGTAGCATCAGAGCCCAGAAGGAAGCAGGCAGGTGTGACCTTTTCCTAGGAGATGTGGACAAACATCTACTCCTCAAGACAGACCAGAGACACAGTTCTACCAAAATGCAACATGGTGAGCCAGCGAGCTTATCTGACTCGCTTACAAAGCGGGGTGAGGGCTTACAAAGCGGGGTGAGGGCTTACAAAGCGGGGTGAGGGCTTACAAAGCAGGGTGAGGGCTTACAAAGCAGGGTGAGGGCTTACTTTCAGGAGCTTGGAGGAGCCAAAAGCAGGTGCGTCGCTGAGAAGCCTCACACAGGATGCACAGATAGAGTCTTCCCTCCGTTGACCTTCCACATGCTGTATGCCAGCATGTCCCAAAAGCCACGTGACCACCTGGTTTGGGCAGAATGACACACAGCTGGGAGGACAACAGAGGAAAGAGTCTCGGGACTTTCGGGTGTAACACTAATGACCTTTCCCACCCACATTTAAGATGGAACATTGACAGGCCAGATCCTAAAATGCACAGCTGTTCGGATGAGGATGGTGATGCATGTTATCCTCAGAGGACAACCCCAGGCATGGTGGGAAACATGTATCAAGAACTCAGGAGGCTGAGGCAGGAGGTTTGCTCTAAGTTCAAGTTCCAGCCCAGCCTTGGCTACAAAGTAACACTATGTAACGAACAAACAAGCTGACAAAGGCACTACCACTATACAAGGCACTTTACAAAGCTCAAACACAAATCAGGACGGTGAGGAAGGGTGGAGGAGACAAAGCAGCAGCCGTGACCAGTGAACCAGGAAAACGCATGCGCTTCCTCAAATTACACTCCTGATTGTCAAGTAACAACTTGAAATGTCAACACAAATCTTTACCTATACAGCAGTCCTATGCATGTGTTAGACACTCTCAGATCATGCTGACAGGAATAGGAACACAAAACCCGAGTAACTATTTGCAAACGAGAATACCCTGTTTTAGAGAGAAGCCATCAGTTGAATAAGAATTCTTTTCCAACATGGCACTTTAATTGATTCGTTGGGGTTCTCTCATTGTACATCTTCTCACATTCCCTTCCCAGCTCTTCCCTGGTCTCACGCCACCACCAACAAAACATAAAGTCCAACTTGTGTATCATCAGTGGCCAGGCCCTGCCCCCCATTCCTGCTGGAAGTCATCTGCTGTGGAGGGCAACACAGCATCTTACCATGGTTTTTAATTTTTAACAGTTCTCTCCAATTGCTTCCTTTCTAGGCTGTTACTATTTGGGCTGGGGAGACCAGGGAGTTCCGGGGAAGGGAAGGGTTGTTTCATGAAGACTTCTGTGGAGACAAGCCCAGCACCCAATCCCACGGCTGCTGACAAAGCCTTTCATAGAACACTTATATATTACTTAGTAGTCCAGATCTACACAGGACTCCAAGCAGGTGCTTGCAGAAGAGAATGTATCTGTGAGCATCCCTGGAAAAGTCTTCCATGAAGTCTTCCATGTCCACATTGAATGAAATTTTTTTAAAAAATGAAGTCACTATAAATATTTAAGTTGGACCTGGTAACTCATGCATGTAAATTCAGCACTTGAGAGGCTGAGACTCTTTTTTTGAAAGGGTTGCATCAAGTTTGAGGCCAGCCTAGGCTACCTGATCTAGGCCAGCCTGGTCTAAAGAGTGACTCTCTGTCTCAAACAAAGACAAAGGAAAATTTCCCACTGAAATGGTCTCCTATCAAACCCTCACTGAGGTAAACAATGTGTTCTCCACATCAGCATCAGAACAAAGAGCGAGGCCTTTAGAGAGTCCTGAAGCCCACAGAGAAAATACAAAACCAAAACCAAGAGTAAGCAGAAAACAACAGAAGAATTATAATCTGTTACAGAAGATGCGAATAAACCAAAAGGAAAGACATAAGAAAACAATTACACAATTTTCCTCTCATCTGAGCCTATGTAAATTAATACTCCTGAGAATTGTTTCAAACTTCCAAAGTTTCAGATAAACAATCTTTAAAAAAATGATTTATTCCAAACTCATTACACTTGAGCCCAAGCAGAACAAAAGTACTTTGAAAGAATGTATAAAGTCCTCCTTGACCCTTGACCCCAGTAGAGTAGAGCCCAGTGCATGACGACTGCTGAGTCCAGGCATGGGGCCAGCCTGGGCTACAATAGTGGGTCTTGTCTCAAAAACTGAAGAGAGAGAAAAAAACAAATGCTACCAAAGCAACAGAACACACTCAAAATGAGCACCCTCTGGGAAGAGGCTAGACTGGGGGCTCCGCACATGGGGCGGGGAGTACACGTGCACATGAACACGCACACCCATGCTCATGCATGTTGAGGTTTATATGGCGCGCCTTCCTCTACTGCTCTCAACGTACTCCTTGAAGATCCTTACAGTCCTATATTTTAAAATAGCCATTTTAAAAATGGCTATTCTAGCCTAAGTTTTATTCTATTAAATGTTTAAGTTGTGATTAATAATTATCTTGATCAATGCCAGCTATCAATTGTAGATAATTAGCAACTTAAGGAAGTCACAGGTAATTGAAGAGACAAAGCTTCTACAAAGGAACCAAGATGGTCCCTCTAACCATGATCTCAATTAATATGCAAATTTGCTGAAGAGCATGCATGCGCGCGCGCGCACACACACACACACACACACACACACACACGAAGACTGCTCATGGAGCATTAGGAAACAATTAAAAAGATCATTCAGGAAACAGGCAGTGTGACTAAAGAATATATTAATTTCATAGCATTTCAGAAATGAGAGTGTGCTAAGGGGCTTATTCAAATAGATCATTTTTTAAGGACTTAGAAATGGAGGCAGTGATTACAGAACCTGGACGGCTTCATTAGGAACAAGTCGGTTTCGATGTGCCTCCTTCTCTGACAGATTTCTAGGCTGGGGGAACCTGGGTATAGATGCATCTCAGAGAGCACAGAGACCACACATGGCAGGAGCCAGAGTGAGTGTGCCCCGAGAGTTTCAAAGGAAGGGCATCTTCCTAATCTCGGGTCCTCAAAAGAGCCTCCATTGCTGTAACGTCAGATCTCTGACCAGCTGTCTCACCGAAGGCTTCCATAGCAGGCAGATCAAATTTTTGAATGACAAATCATGAACACAGAATGCCCGGAGGAAATGAAACAGGGATACACCAAGCACCACACAGCACATCTTTTTGTAGGCTCTGATTCCACCCACTCTGACAGGTCGCTCCAAATAAAGGAGGCAGCTGGCTGCTCCCACTGGCACATGCTTCTGTGAGGGGAAATAAACACAGCGTCTATTTTCTCGTGACTCAGCATCCATAATTATCGGAAGACAAGAGTTAGCTGTTCATTTTACTTGTGAAAAGACTGCTGAGCTGATACAGACACACACACACACACACACACAGAGGCCTTCACATGTGTATGCTCACTCACATACACATACCTACGCATGCATGCAAGTGCATAAATGTCTTCACACACAGGCATGCATGCACACCCACATGCCCACATGCACAGATACATACACATGTCACAGGTATACAAATGCATGCACACACAGCCACAGATACACATGCACATAAATGTATGCACACACGTATTCATATGCATGTACCCATATGCATGCATGTGTGCCCAAGAGTGTGTGCTGTGTGTGCTCGCGTGCGCGCGCGCGCACACACACACACAGAATCTATCTCACTTGATAAAAACAGAATGGTGACTCACACCTGCAATCCCAGGGGCAGTAGGGAGGAAGAAGAAGTGTTCCATGTCCAAGGCTAGCCTGGGATACACAGGTGCGCTACACGCTAGCCTGGGACGCACAGTGAGTTACAGGCCAATCGTCTACAATATGTGACCCTGTCTCAAAAAAAAAAAAAAAAAAAAAAAGATAAAAATTAAGACTAGACAGAAACTTTTAGTTACTGGTTAAAGTTGGGTTTTTGACACAAGCTGTGAAAATGCCTCTGACCGACTGGTCTGTGGCCAGTTTCTTAACTATTGATGTGGGAGGGCCCTGCCCGCTGAAGGTGCTGACCTAGGCAAGCAGTAATGGGTAGTCTAAGAAAATGATGGAGACCAAACCAGTGGCAGTGTTCTCACAGTCTGCTTCAGCTCCTGACTCCAGGTTCCTGCTCTGAGCTCCTGCCCTGACTTCCACTGATAATGAACCCTAGCCTGGAAGATGAAATAAACCCCTTCTTCTCCAAGCAGTTTGGTCACAGGCTTATCAGGTGGCTGGGAAATGACCTATACTGGCAGTCATTTCTGGGCTACCTCTACTTTCTCTTCAATTTAAAGCATCAACTTACAGTCAATGCTTTTCTTTAAAAGGTTGGGGGCAGGGGCAACAACTCGCCATGATTAGATAACAGAAACAGCCAAGACTCAAGGTGGAGTTGCTGATGTTGGTGGGTGGGTTGCCCATCTCTAGAAACCGATATACAGCAGAGCAGCAGCAGCAGCAGAACCGTCATAAGGTTTCTGTAACTTACCATCATCTCAAGGTGTTACATCTTGAGAATGTTAACTGTGGAAGCACAAATGTGTTCTTTGTGGTGTAGGTGACATTAAGAAAGGGTAACCCAGCTGGGCGTGGTGGCACATGCCTGTAATCCCAGCACTCTGGGAGGCAGAGGCAGGCGGATTTCTGAGTTCCAGGCCAGCCTGGTCTACAGATTGAGTTCCAGGACAGCCAGGGATATACAGAGAAACCCTGTCTCAAAAAAATCAAATCCAAAAAACCAAAAAAAAAACAAAAACAAAAAAAAAAAAAAAAAAAAAAAAAAAACCAACCCAGAAAGGGTAACCCAACCAGGGAGATCTACCACCTGAAACAGTGAGGCACAGACAATTTTACTTGATACAATATGCAACAGTGTGTTTGTGGAGGAAACAGGATGACAAGCAAAAAACCTGGAGAAGTAAAAGTTACAAGAGCCAGATCTAGTTCCTCACCACTGGCAGGGAGTCTGACTCTGGCTCATCCTGGTGCATGGTCCACTGCCTGTGAGCATGTTATACACTGTGCTGGACGGTTGTAAGTCAGTCTGGCACAAGCCAGGGTTAATCTGAAACGTGGAGACTTCAACTGAGAAAATGCCTCTATAAGATCAAGCCGTAGGACATTTTCTTAATCCAACTGATGGGGGCGGGGGCAGCCCCATGTGGGTGGTGCCATCCCTGGGCTGGTGATCTTGGGTTCCCTGAGAAAGCAGGCTGAGCAGGCCTTGGGCAGTAAGCGACACCCTCTGGCATGGCCTCTGCGTCAGATCCTGCCTCCAGGGTCCTGCCCTGTCTGATCTTCTGTCCTGATTTCCTTCGGTGACGTCATGATGTGGAAGTGTAAGCTAAATAAACCCTTTCCTCCCCAAGTTGCTTTTTGGTCATGGTGTTACATTGGTCACAGGAATAGACACCCAAACGAAGATACACAAAATATTTACTCCTGCACTGACGAATCCTTGAGCCCCAAGAGCATTTTCTGGTGTTGTGGGGAATGGTTCTCAACCAATGGCAAGCTCATTTCATTACCGTGATGCTCAAGGACAGTATAAACGCGTCCTGGTGACCACTCAGTGCTCCGTGTGGCAAAGTGCAACCTGCGTCCAAGTCCTGGTCCAACGCTCACTTCACCTGTTCAAATGTTGTACTTTGACGCTGAGAACACAGGCAGGTTATTAGAGCTCATGAGTGTCAAGTGTCCTCGAGTCCACTGAGGGAACCCAGCAGTATCTGAGGTTGGATGCTAGGACGCGGCTGGGCGTTCCTGCCACGCTCTGCAGCTAAGGTTGGATGTGTGTGCCTGGCTAAGCCTGACAGCTCAGCTGGCTTCAGATACACCTAACAGGGAGGCACACCTGAGGACTGCCTTGGAGCTTGTCTCCACAGATGACCTGGGAGGAAGACCCACCAGGGACACGGGCCGCACCACCCCACAGCAGTTCCTGCCCCCACACAATAAGGGAAAAGCAAAGCCAGCCCCCCACAGCGCAGGGGGCTCTTTCCTCGGCTTCCCATCAGCCACTGCGTGACGCGCAGCCTCCCTGACTCCCAGCACGTGGAAGTTTCTCTCAGGCGCAGGTGCAGCCCCAGAGGGATGAGGCCGAGCGGCCATGGACTGAGCTCTGACACGGAGCTAAAGCAAATGTTCCTGTGGGCGATCTGCTCACAATGACTCAGAAGGAAGCAGCACTCAAGTATGAGGACCCAAGTTCCATCCTCCAGCCCAGGTAAGAAATCTGGGCATGCTGGTGTGAGCCCATCACTGCCCAGGCTTTTAGCTGAACAGGTAAGCTGCAGCCAATGAGGAACCCTGTCTCCAAAAAAAAAAAAAAAAAAAAAAGGCAACTGAGGAAGACACTGGGGTTACCACCGGCTTTCACACACTGTCATGTGATAATTTTTTTCCTAGAGAGAGCTGCACACACTTCTCACCCAGATAGAAAGCCCACAATGGATCAATGACTAAGTGGCGAACCATTAGTTTTACTGGGCTGACTTACAGGAATGTGGGTGAGGGGTTACTTTCAAGAGCAGAAATGACTCAGACAGCTGCACCACCAAAGGCCACCCCAGCAGTGGTGACAGCTCACAAAGCTGGGAACCCGGAGCACAGTGTACAGCCTGCAGGCAGCTCGACCGGGCGGGCCTCTAGCAGACAACTGATTGGGTCTCAGAGTCTTCTTTGTAGCTTGGCTTGCCTCAGTCTTCACAGCTTAACTCTGTCTGAGAGGGACTATGGCTTACTTTGGCAGGGAGTGACCTAGTGAATCTGGTCAGTTTCAGGAACTTCCTGGAGCTGTTTTGAGTTGTTTACCTTCCTTCATAAAGGAAGAGCTTTCCAGAAGGATGTCAATCTCACAGGAAACTGTTGAACGACACATGTGTGTGCACACACATTCCCTACCCCCAAACACAAAGAATACCCATGTCTTTATGTTAAAAATGGGAAAGAGCAAAATCATAGCTCATAGATCTACCTACCCATCACCCGACTTCTGTCAGTTTCTTACGGAGTAAGTTTGGGAGACAGAAAAAGCCAGGAGAGGAACCTCTCGAGCTTACTCTCTGTATCTCTAGAGAACACGGACCAAGAAGAGAATATTTTTCAGACTTTCCTGGTGTAAAGACACTGAGACCTAGATTCCATCTTCAAAAAAAAACAACACAATAACTTCCTATACTTGAACTTCTTACATCAATACAAAGAGCCTTGCAGCAAAGAGAAACAATGGAAATCCGAATCACCGAAATGACAAAGGAGCGCAGACGCCTTTGATCCCACCACCATTATGATCTGATCCGGTTCGGAGGGAGAAGAATGAATAGGAAGCCATCACAGACAGGGACTTGAAACCAAGGTCTGGGGACAAGAGGCGAGGACAATAATGACAGGCCAGCTCTCATTAAACACATGACACTGGAGTAAAATAAACATGTATAACAAAAGCACAAACTCCCGCTCCAGCTGCAAGGCAGGAGGAGGTTCCGCAGTGGGAACCGCCCTTCATTTCTCTTACAGTAACCTCAGAGCTCAAATGTTGTTCCCAAAATTGTGTTTTATCCACATATGAAATCTTACCTGAGAAACCAAAAATAAAACATGCAAAAACTATTTATTACACAGACTGCCAACTCACTTTAAAATGGAAAACACACCTCTGCTGGATTTGGGAAGTCATTTTTAATAAGCAAGGAAGTATCAAATATGCTTTGTTGAATATGAATTTAATTTAAATATACATTGGGTTTGTTAGGGAACTTTTATTCCTATAATTTGCATAATCCAGTTAAGTAATTTACCATTAACTCAAATCCCTTTCCCTACTGCTCTTTATAAATATCAGGTCTCCTAACAAATTCCCTAATTAGTCTCTCATCATCAAAAACAGTTATCATCTGCCTGTGACAGTGACTGACTCATGGTACAAGAAATGAGCAGGCATCCTTATGAGCCGGACCTGACTAGACTGAGCAGACAAAACGATTTAAGAATGAAAGTCACACCACAATTGGGGCATACACCCACAATCCCAGAGCTCAGGAGGCTGAGATGGGAAGGTCATGAGTTCAAAGCCAGCCCAAGTGTAACTTAACAAGTTGCAAGAGAGCCTTGGATACATAGAGAACTTCTCTCAAAAACAAGAGCAAGGGGCTGAGATCTTGTTGTCAATGAAGCACCTGCCAGACTGGCTTGGGGAGCTAAGATCCCAGAACCATGTTTTAAAGGTCAGGCCTGGCAGAGCCTGTCTGTCACTCCAAGGGTGGGAGAGACATGCAAGCCCTAGGATTCTCAACCAGGCAGTGACCACCAGGTTCAGTGAGAGACCTGTCAAAAATATGAAAGTAGAGAACAAGAGGGGGGGGGAAATCCAATGATACCTGTGGCCGTTACATGCACAAAACACATGTACATTATATGTGTGCACACAATACACACAGAAACACACATACATATAAATACACACACATACATACATATACACACATATATACATACATGCCCATACATATATGCATACATATACACTTAGACACACACATATATACAGGTCTTGGCATATGTTTGATATCCTAGTAATGAAAAAGCAGACAGACAGACAGACAGATCCCTGAGGCTTGCTAGCCAGCCAACAGAGCCACTCAAGAGTTCCAGGCCAGGAGGAGACCCTGCCTCAAAAGCCAAAATGGATGGCTGCTAAGGAATGGTGCCTGAGGCTAGCCTCTGACTCACACACAGCTGGGCATAATGGCACACACCTTTAATTCCAGCACTTGGGAGTAGCACAGGGGCAGGCTGATCTCTGAGTTCAAGGACTCTGTCTGCCTTATCTCATTACATTTTAAGACCCGGAAGAGGATGTGCACTGGACACAAAGTCAACCCCAATCTCCCTCCTCTTGGATAGGCCACAGGCCTGAGAGTCAGCCACCACCCAGAACCTCAGTCACTCAGTGGAGATCTCATGTCTCTTTCCTACCCTGTGGCCAAGGATGCTCGGAAGCCGCTAAGCAAACGGGGCGGCCGTACGCCCATTATCTGCTTGCCATCGTCTGCCCTGGAGGTCCAGCCTCAGAGATATCCTGGTCTAAGAGGTCAAGCATATAGGGCAATATCAATCAAAGCATGCCTCCAGGTCCACTTGGTGATTATCTTGGATAACCAGGACAGACATTCTCATTGCAAGCTACAAAGATTTCTTGTAAAGGGCTTACCGAAGAGTCCTCTTTAGGAAGAGGGGAGCTACAAAGAACAGAGATCCCACAGTTTGTCCTTCACTGTCCTCACAGGCACAATGAGGCCACATGAGGTTCTCAGGTCAATTCACATAGGTCAGGTGGTAGCTGGGGCTCTAAAACATTCTCCAAATTTAATCCATTTAATAAATATTTATTAAGTCTTTTTTTTTTTCTCACAGTAACTGATCTAGACCTTCAAAATGGCCTGGAGCTCTGTGGTGGAACACTCTCAGTGTGACAGGGATTTAGTCCGAAAAGACACCACGCACCAAGGGGTCGTCCAGAGTCACTTCATCGTGGCA
This sequence comes from Apodemus agrarius, assembly GCA_964023405.1. Taxonomy (NCBI): domain Eukaryota; kingdom Metazoa; phylum Chordata; class Mammalia; order Rodentia; family Muridae; genus Apodemus; species Apodemus agrarius. The sequence continues at coordinate 3,926,425 of OZ030013.1, forward strand.
GTGCTGTGAAGCAGTGATTAACAGAGTAGACGCAGTACCAGCTGCACGGACCTCAAGAGCTCAGGCCGCAAACTCAAACACTACCACGAACTTTCTTTTTCTCCAGTCACCAACAGTTTTCATGATCTGAGTCCCTGAAGACATCCAATGTGCATAGGACACACTCAGACCGTGTGTCAATCAGGACTGCATGATTTAAATAAATATCACACATCCCAAAATGGAACAATGTCACAACTGGTCCCAGAAATGACACCAAAGGGAGAGGAAATGAGGATGAGGTGATCTCTTCCCATCTGCCTTTCAGACTGTTCCTTCAGCTCTCCACACATCTAAGCCCCTCCCCCATGCTTATCCCTCTGATCTCCAGCCCACTCATTGCTCAGCTCAACAGCGAAGATTCTGCCTGATACTTCATGACCTACAAACTAAATGGGTCACTTAGTCTACCTCTGAAAGCCCCTTAAGGTGACACTGAAGGAAACTTTCTAGACATTTCTCCTCAGGGCATACCGCCTCCTCCTTCCTACGCTTCTACCTAGATTATTGTTCCTGAACCCTGAAAGCATGTTCTTCCATAATCAAAGCTTTTCTTAAGTGCCACATCTTTCATGAAACTTTTCCTGCTCCCTTCTACCCAACAGCCAGAGCATCCTGTATTTCCCTTCAGGTGTTTTACATAGCCCTATCTCATATCTCTATACACCTAATAGGGCTGAATATGCAGTTCAGACAATCAAATCTGTTGAGAGGGTATGACCACAAAAGACAAGACTTACAGAAAGATGCTCTCTGCCTGGAATGGGACATATCAAGCCAATGTAATCATTTTCAACGCATTGCATTGGTTTCTAGGGGGCTGGGGGTGGGGGTGGGGAAGCCCATAGAAAACAGCCCAGCAATACTTTTGAAAGTTGAATACATACTTACTATAAGAGCATCAATTCAACCTCTGGTTCCATAGCTACTGATCATACTCATCTGAGTACACATTTGCACACTCATGATTACAGTGGCATTATTCACAGTAGCCAGGGGCTGGGAGTCACCCCCAAAGCCCATTGGCAAACAAATGGAACAACACTGTGTTGTATAGAAGGAATCTCTGATGTCTGTTTGAAAGCTTCACCTGTGAAATAAAACCAACTGACCTATAGCTGAGATGGGAAATAGAAGGTGGGAGTTCCTGTAGGAAGGAAAGATCCTGGGACATAGGCAGGTGTGGGAGGATTCACCCAGGACCATAGAGGACAGTAGCTGAACAGAGGTAACCTGCCACGTGACAGAACGTAGAATACTGCGATGATTAATATACGAGCTGGTTGGGGAACAGTCAAAGCTTATGGCCAGGGTGTTTGTAAATATAATTTGAGTCTCCAAGTTGTTATTCTGGGAGCTCTGGAACAGAAGAAAAACCCCCCACTTTTACAGATGGCGCCCAATGTGGGGCATGTAAGCCAAGATCAGAGCACTAGACTCAAGCTTTAGCCAAAAGTTTCTGACACCAAGAAGCCACACACAGACTGCAGTTTGGGTGAGGAAGAGACGGTTCCCTAGCAACCACATACTGTCCAGAGGCCTGCCTCCAAGATTTCTCTTTCTTTTCTCTCTCCTTTCTTTCTTATATAGGAAGAGAAGGGTTGGAGAGAAAAAAAGGGGATATAGGAATAATGTAGGAATAATAGGAATAAGGGTAGATTATTGAGTCTACTCTGAAACCAAAAAACATTCTACAAGCCAATAATCTTAACTGGTATGGATGTGTATTTCTGCTCACATTTATAGATTTTTGTATATTGATACAAAATTATGGTTATTTTTACTATAACATACTTATGTCTCAACTCTTGTATAAAGTACTGACCCTATGCAACTCATTTAAAAATGCAAATTTTAGTGTCTAGTCAGATGGTCCTGAAGGGATGGGTGCTGCTTTCCTGAAATGGAATCCAGAGAAGTATACCATTGTACAGTAGGGAGTGTAGCCTTCATTGGCAACTCAGGTGTTCTACTGGTGTTCTAAACATGGAACCTTAAACAGAAAAGCAAGCCTCAGTGAGAGGGAGCTTGGGAGTGAAATGACACCAGAACTGCACTGCCTGGCCTGTACTGCCTGGCCTGCCTGCACTGCACCGAACTGCACTGCACTGCCTGGCCTGCCTGTTCTGCACTGCCTGCCATACACTTCTTTTTTTTTTTTTTTTTTTTTGGTTTTGAGACAGGGTTTCTCTGTGTAGCCCTAGCTGTCCTGGAACTCACTCTGTAGACCAGGCTGGCCTCGAACTCAGAAATCCACCTGCCTCTGCCTCCCAAGTGCTGGGATTACAGGCGTGCGCCACCACCACCCGGCTTGCCATACACTTCTTACACTGCACTACCTGCACTGCCTGGCCTGCCTGCTCTAAACTGCCTGTCCTACACTGCTTACACTGCACTACCTGCACTGCCTGGTCTGCACTGCCTGGTCTGCCTGCACTGTACTACACTGTACTACACTGCCTGCCCTATACTCCCTACCCTGCCCTGCACTGTACTGCCTGTCCTGCACTGCCTGCCTTGTACTGCCTGCACTGCACTGCTCTGCCTACCCTGCACTGCCTGCACTGCACTGCTCTACCTGCACTGCACTACACTGCACTGCTCTACCTGCACTGCACTGCCTGCACTGCACTGCCTGCCTTGTACTGCCTGCACTGCACTACACTGCTCTGCCTACCCTGCACTGCCTGCACTGCACTGCACTGCTCTACCTGCACTGCACTGCCTGCACTGCCTGCACTGCACTCCACGCACTGCCTGCACTGCACTGCTCTACCTGCACTGCTCTGCCTGCCCTGCACTGCCTGCACTGCACTGTCTAGCCCTTCCCTGGCTCTACTATCCTTGTGACATCCTCTAAAAGAATGATGCTTCTGCTCACTGACACACAAACTCGTCTGTTTCAACTTATAAGAACCTATATCAGATTTCCAGGATGGTTCCCAGCCATTACTTAATAAAGCTGTAATTTAAATGTGTGTGTGTGTGTGTGTGTGTACAAAAAAGATTGCCACTCCACAATTATTTTACTACATTTAACTTTTAATTATGACCTTGAGGGTTTCCCCCTTCTTGGCTCTTGCTCCTATATGGTGGAATTCTGAAGAACGTGATAGTGCGCATGTTCCTGGTTCCATGTCGAATGCTCTCTATCAGGTGGCTGCCCCAGTGGTCCGAGGGCAGAATGCTCCCGGTGGTGACCATTCCACGGTGGAATTGGTAAGCAGTTGGAAACAAAACTTTGTTTTCAAGAGAACCAGATGTTAAATCCCATCTTCCCCATTCAATACAGCTCATCAATATAACCATGTACCTTCAAAAAAGTTAATACAATCAATCATGTATTTCAACAGGTTGAACACTTACAGAAGAGTGTAGCAAGGTGGCTGACTGTATATGTAATATGTGAATTCAATCTCCAGAATGAAAAAAAAAAAAAAACAACTTTCAAAAGCTTATTAATACCCAGCTGTTACAAACAGCCCAAACAAATGCTAACAAAATTACAAAAATGAGTCGATTTCAACCCTCAGAGACGAATCAGGGCAGTTGGAGGCATCCTTGAAATGGTAAGCTTCTCAGATTCTTAGCTTCCATCACCAGCAAGGTGTCCTGCGAGCCAGGACTCCCTACCACTGTGTAGTCCTCCTGCAGTTCAGAAATCTAAGAGGGCTATGTCGCCACTTCACTTCCTCCGATACGTCAGTGCACAGCCACACTCCTTTGAAAGCAGCAGCAGGACCAGAACGTACTGCATGTTTTATGAACTGCATTCACATGTCTGGAACAATTTGACCGTTACCTCAGACATCTTCATGAAGTTTGCAACTTAAGAATTACCGGCCATAGGATGGGGGAGAGGGAGATGGAACTGGATCTGATGGGAACAGGGTCCTCCTGGATGGCTGGTCTAGCACAAACAGGATTTTCAGGTTCATTGAGAGGCTGATGTCTCAAAAAATGAGGTGGGGAACCATAACGATTCTTCAAGTAGACCTCTAACATCTACACGTGCGCAGATAACTACACATCTCTCTCTCTCTCACACACACACACACACACACACACACACACTCTAATACACTCATTCACACACTCACACATACACTGTCTCACACTTGCACTCACACACTCACATCCATGCACGCATTCTTTCTCACATACATACATACACACACACTCTAATATACTCATTCACACACTCACACATACAGTCTCACACTCACACATGCTCACGTGCACATACACTGTCACACTTGCACTCTCATACACTCACACCCATGCACGCATTCTTTCTCACACACACACACACACACACACACACACACACAATCTTTGCATCTGCTATGGTTCATCCTTCTCAAATCTTTTTCTTTTTGGCTCTTTCTTTCTCTCTTCCTTCTTTTCTTTCTCTCTTCCTTCTTTTCTTCCTTTCTTCCTTTCTTCCTTTCTTCCTTCCTTCCTTCTTTTCTTTCTTTCTCTTCTTCTTCCTCTTCCTCCTCCTCCTCCTCCTCCTCCTCCTCCTCCTCCTCCTCTTCTTCTTCTTTTTTTTTGGTTTTTCAAGTCAGGGTTTCTTTGTATAGCCCTGGCCTGTCCTAGAACGCTCTCTGCAGACCAGGCTGGCCTCAAAGACAAAAAGACCTGCCTGCCCCTGCCTCTTAGGTGCTGGGATTAAGGGTGTGCTACACCACCACCCAGCTCTTCTCACGTGCTTTAAGAGTTAGACATTTGGCTAAATGGCTAGGACAACAAGGATGGGTTGGCTCATGTTATATCAACTTGACATAAACTGGAGTCATCGAGAACTCCACTGAGTCTCAACTAAGAAGATGCATCCACATGATCAGGCTATAGACAAGCCTGTAGAACACTGTGTTTATCAGTGATTGATGGAGAAGGGCCCAGCCTATTTTGGGTGGGGCCATCCATGGGCTGGCGGATCTGGGTCCTCTAAGAAAGCAGGCTGAGCAAGCCAGGGAAAGCAAGCCAGTAAGCAGCGTGCCTTCACGGCCTCTGCATCAGCTTCCGCCTACAGGTTTCTGTCCAGTTTGAGTTTCCACCAGTGGAGTATGACACAGGCGATGTAAGTCAAATGAACCTTTCCTCTTCAAGTTGCCTCTAGTTGTATTGTTTCATCACAGCAAGAGCAACCCTAAGATAGAGCTAAAGGACAGAGGTTGAGGATGCCATTTTCATCATTTAGTGCCTGATGGGGACCAGTCCTGGAAAGAGAAAGGAAGGGAGAGGGACAGCCACCACAGCGTCCATGCCAAACGGCCTCAGCTAGCCTGGGTCTAGGATTGTCTGTGAGACACAGAAGACTTCTAACAGTGAAAACCCAAAGGAGAATTACCCCTGTTCAACTGAACTGCTCAAAGAAAGCAAAGAATATGAGCAGAGGTTTCACAGTTCCTGCCATGGCCTTCAGACCCACCAATGCAGCTCTTGCTGGTTTCTGTGACAGAGCCTAACCCCTATAAACCCTAAACCCTAACCCTCAGCTGCATTCAAAGGTGCGTTATCACTGGATGGGAATACAGGAAGATGATAAGACCAGGTAGTAAGGAGGCGTGGAAGGGAGGGAAATGGAGCATCTGTGGGGTGGTGGATTAGTAAGAATTCAAAGTGATGACCAGGCATTCACTAATGGAGCAGGAGCAAGCCCTTTATGAAACAAGCCCCTCCCCCCCAAGCCAGTGGTAGGCCTCCTAGACAAGACACGGAGTTCCAAAGAATGGGTAAGCAGCAATTGTGGACATTTAAAATGACTGACAGAGCAGAGGAAATGGGCCAGAAAGATCGGCAGAAAGAAGTCACAAAACTGTACCAAGAGAGAACAGAAGAAGCATCTATAATCATAGACACAAACGAAGGAAGTGAGGGGGCAGTAAATCACTCAGTTAAATAAAAGGAAATGGATCCGCAAACAGTCAGAGCTGGACTAGAAGTCTACGGGAATGGGACGTAGCAACTCCACTTTCTGAAAAGTAAACAGCATGCAAACACATGCAAAATATTCTAAACACATGCAAAATAGTCAAACGTATGCAAAATATTCAAAGCATATGCAAAACCCTTCAAAAAGGAGATGCAAAAATATTCCAAGACCTTAAGGAACTCTCCATGCAAAGCCAAGCTTACATCTACAGGTATCAGTGCAAGACTCAAGCAAGTGGCATTCTCCGCCTCAGGACGGTCTATAACGCTTTAAACTTTCAGAAGAAAGAATTAAATGGGCACATCCAATGGAAAAAGCTACTCATGCGCCAGACAGAAAAACGCTAGCCAGGGCTCTGCTTCCTCTTCCAGAACTACCCGATGCCAAAAAGGAATTCAAAACAACAGCTATGAAATTATGAAGGCGGGAGAGCATGAGCCAAGACCTCGGCCAAACGGGCCTGGAAAGACAAGAAATGGCTGAGGTCAGGCAGGAACCCCAAGGAGACAGCATCGCCACCAGGACCTCAATAGAAAAGCTGACGGTTAAATCCAGGCCAACCAAGAATGGATCAAAATAAAATCCCAGAAATGGAGGCGTCCCAGTAAACAGACTGAAAATGAATACTGACTATGTCCCCCAAAGGATGCAGAAATGGGGCGCTGGGATAGAATACAGAATTTCCCATTGAATAACTAACAATTAACTAATAAAGTTTTGGGACAAGGGAAGAAGAGAACACAGAGTCAATGCTTTTTTTATTTTAATATTTTAAAGGAGCAAGCTGGTATCTTAATTTGAAACACGAAACTTATGAGAAAGTCATAATTTCTTAAGATATTACCTTTTCCTAGACATTTGATTTCTAAGACCCCTCGAGTCTCCCTTAAAATCAGAAATTCTTTGTCTCTTCGTTTCTCTTTTGTTTTTCTTTAAAGCCAATTTGGTTTTTGCCTCTTTATATAAAATTACATGTGTGGTCAAAACCATCATCTTTCAGAATCTATCTGTGGCAAGTTCTAGAAGGAGTTCAAAAATATTAACAAAACTGGAACATTGAGGTGGGTCAATGGGTGGAGGGGTTTGCCTTGAGCTCAGGTGTGTATAAATACATACACAAATACACACACACACAGAAATACACAAACACACACAGATACACACACAGATGCACACAAACATACACATACAGATACACAGAGATACACACACAGATATATATGTGCCCACACACAAACAGATACACACAAATACATATTCACAGATAGACACACATAGATACATATAAACACACAGAGATACACAGAGATACACATACACAAACAAATTAATGTTTTTTTAAAATATTAGCAAAATTGCCTCTAAATGGTAGGATTTAGGATGTCTTTGTTTTAATTTTTTTTCCTAGCACCTTTTTAAAACACACACACACACACACACACACACACACACACACACACCCTGTAGCCCGGCCTGGTGCTCTATCCTGTCTGGATCCAGGTCCCTGCCACCAGTCTCTACCCTGCTCACACCACACTCATCACTGGTGCAAAAGAAACAGTGTGCTGAGCTCCCTCCCACTCATCTGAGCAGAAGGACCAAAACTGTGAGGGGGGAGGGGGAGGGGGGAAGATGGCCTCTGCAGGCACACACAACCTCATCTCTTCTCAGGACACCTGGGTGTCTGCCTGCCTCTGGGCCTCACTATTTGATAAGACTGGCTGGCCAACAAATTCCAGGACTCTGCACCCCAGGACCAGGGGCTGTACATGGCCATGCTCAGCTTGTGTGTGTGTGTGTGTGTGTGTGTGTGTAAATCTGAGGTCTGCGTGCTTGCACTGCACATGCTTTACCCACAGCCATCTCCCCAGCCTCCCAGAAGGATGCTCTGATACTTTCCTTAAGCTCATAACTGACATCCTAAGAACACCTCAGAGCTTTCATTCCAGGATTGCAAACTATCTAGGAGAGGCAGCACACGAAAACTAAAACCGAGAAACGCGTTTTTCCCTGACTGATCATCGATAGCCTACGGATAATCCAAATGCCTCAGTGGCAATTCTGCCAAGTGTCACCTAAAATTCCGGCAAGAGGAGGAACGATGCACTGCTTGACCTTTTTATGGCTGCCAACCGCCCATAAAAATCCTTGCTTTGCTTTGCAGTGCAGGGACAGAACTCTCAAGAACAAATGACCTAATTAAGCCTGCACTGTCCAAGCTGAGAGACACATTAACATACTGTTGCGTGTGAAGAGGGGAGGTGTTGAGCGTGGGGCTGCGGGGGGGGGAGGGATGCGCATGGGGCTGCATGTGAGGCTGCAGGAGGGGCTGCACAAGGGGACTACGGGAGGGGCAGCCCCTGCCTTGGCTTCACTGGGCTTTCTCTGGACGTGCAGATCAGCCTGAGGCTGACCCGGGGAGACTGGCAGACATCCCTACCCACTTTTATTTAGGACAACCAGAATGCAAGCCCCCACACATACTCTTATCTCCTGCACATTTTTCAAAATGTGCTTGTGCAGCAGGATGAAGGCATCTTTTTGGCACACCGTACAGGTCTGCCTTAGCTGTTGGGTTCCCGCCAGCATGATACAATAGTGTGGATCTGTCGGCTCTCAGCCCAGCTTTCGGAAATGCGCTAAATTATCCCACTCTCTCTTTGGGCTCCAGACCTCCACCCTAACAGATCTACACAGATGTTCAAGGAGAAAGCTTCTCTCCCCACCCCCCTTGAAATGCATGTTAAGAGCCTGGCAAAACCCTGTCCACAGAAATGCACAAGTCAGCACTGTCTTGCAAAGCCCACGATGAGCTCACTTCCTACTCTCTCCAGCAACTCCACTTCCAAAATGCAAGCTTGCCCAGGTCTCTGTACAGTAAAGCCGGGCGGACAGGTTACGGGCTCACCAGTAATTGTTCTCTGTTCCGTCTTGCTGTTGTCCTCACAGCTGCTGTGAGCTGTTTGGGGGTAACTCTGGGATTTTTACTCTCTGCTTTATATGCCTCGGAAGGTGAAGTTATAGGGGAAAATTCCAAGGTCTGGAGACTAGAAACCCAGACCTGCTCAGTTGCCTGTCCTAGCTCAGCCAGCCCGGCCTCCAATCCTACCCCACAGCACGCTACTTTCAGATCTGGGCTGACTGCCCCTCCGACCAGCTTCTCCTTTCTCCCAGCACTTCTAGTTCAAGCACACCAGCTCTGGTAGGCAGCAGACACAACCCACTTCATTCAAGGTTAATCAGAACCCGAACTCTCCAGCATCTCCCCCTCCTGCACAGCCAAGAGCAAGGAGAGATTGGCAGGATTTCCATGGCCTGAATCCCACAGGGAACATCTTCTCTTTGTCCCCCCCCCCCCCAGAAACCTCACACACTGACTGAGGCTGGCCAACACCCACAGAAAGAGGGGAAACAGCTGCAGAGAAAAGAAGCAGAAAGACGGGACCCAGTAGGAACCAGACACAGCAGGACAGAGGTGCGTTTCAAGGTCTCAAGCATGTCGCCCACGTGGAATGTGGGGGTGGGGTGGGGCATGAAGCAGAGCAAATCAGTTCTTCTGAGGGAATCTATCAACACTTGCAATACCTGCATAGATTATTAATCAGTTTGATGATATGCTACGGTTCTTATAATAAACTTTCAAGTTGTCCTACGTTAGACCTTTGTAAGACGAGCTTCCAACTAAACCTGGCAGAGTAACCTCATGGCTATATCATTTCTACCACCAAAACTCTTAAAAGACAGTGGGTTTTTTATTGTTTGCTTGTTTGTTTGAAAGGACAAGGAGGGAGAAGTAGCGACAGGGGCCGACCCGAGAGTGCAGGGACCTTTGATAGGGATGTCAAGGGTGGATCTGTATCCCAAGCAGTGCTGAGATGGCCCCTCTCAGAGCCCCGTGGCTCATCCCGGTGCAGACATGGAAGTACTCTGGCTCACAAAAAGGCTGAGCACACCCCAGAGCTTGCCCAGAGCCACTTACCCTCAAAAGGAGGTTTATTATCAAAAAATTGTACCAGAGAGATCAAGAGCTCACAGGCACCAGACACAAGAAGAAAGCATGTGGGATTTTAGGCTGAAAGGGGGGCACAGAATAACAGGAATTAGGAAGATCATACTCATACACCACAGCCCCTCCTCTACCCTGCTTCCAAAACACATGAAGTTTGTCTTACCCTGTGGGAATTACTCTCTACGCACGCACAGTCTCACATCTAAGCTTCCTGTGACAAGACGACTGACTAATGGAAGTGCCTTAGTCAGGGTTTCTATTCCTGCACAAACATCATGACCAAGAAGCAAGTTGGGGAGGAAAGGGTTAATACATCTTCCACTTCCACACTGCTGTTCATCACCAAAGGAAGTTAGGACTGGAACTCACACAGGTCAGGAAGCTGATGCAGAGGCCATGGAGGGATGTTTCTTACTGGCTTGCTTCCCCTGACTTGCTCAGTCTGCTCTCTTATAGAACCCAAGAATACCAGCCCAGGGATGGTACCACCCACAATGGGCCCTCCCCCCTTGATCACTAATTGAGAAAATGCCCCACAGCTGGATCTCATGGAGGCACTTCTCCAACTGAAGCTCCTTTCTCTGTGATAACTCCAGCCTGTGTCAAGTTGACACACAGAACCAGCCAGTACAGGGTGGCTCCCCCATCATTTTCGGGGGGCGGGAGCAGGGGGGGGGCCCAGCTTCTGTACACAAGTCTCGATCTGATTTTGACAGCTCTACACACCTACCTCTGACAGATAGCTAAGAACCACATTTGCATGCTGCATGTTTTACAAGCGAGCATGGAAGGTAAGAGTCAGAACCAAAAACGGGGCGGGAGCACCCCAAAACAGAGACAATGCAAGGGACAGTTAGTGTTTAATACAGCATACCACAGAGGGGATGACAGTCTGCAATGTATCAGAAAGCGACGGAACTGTTAGCCTCTCCTAAGGATGGCTCCTCTTACTGCTACAGTTAGTTCAAACGTCAAACAAACCAGAGGGGAAATCAAAGTTTGGTAGATGGAATTTAAATAAAAGAAAAAGAAAAGACCCGCTAAATCAAATAATAAAAATTAGAGGGGGAATTAAACAAATCAGTTGAAAATGTGACTGGTTTGTTGAAATTACTTAGGAAGAAAATACACAGAAAAATCAAACACATATTCGACCACTTACCACAATTACAACAAAATACTTGAGAAAATGCATTTATAAAGAAAAAAAGGTTTATTAAGCTCGTGTCTCTGGAGATTTCCACCCCAAGATTAGGCAATCCCTGACAAAACAGAAGAACCACCACTTATATCCCAGAAAATGGAGGAAAACTGAGCTGTGGTCTCACAGTCCCCTTCGAGGGAACAACGGCTACAAAACCTTCAGGAGCTTCCGTGAGGCCCCGCCCTCGGAGGGCTCCACTATCTGCAGTGTCACCCTGAGTAACTGCCTGAGCCTTTAATGGGGAGTGGGACTTTGAGGGAATACTTCTCTTACCAAAGCATAAAACAATTCTATCATATTTAGTGTGTGTGTGTGTGTGTGTGTGTGTGTGTGTGTGTGCCCGTGTGCACACATGCATCCCAGGTGGAGGACAGAGGTTAATTTGCAGAAGTTGGTTCTAGCGGATCATGGAGACTGAACTCAGGGCTAGACAACAAATGCCTTTACCCACTGGATCATCTTGCCAGCACCACTCCCCAAAATGTTGTTAATTAATTACTGCTAGAAAAAAAAAAATAAGTTTTCAAGAGCAGAGTCTGTACATTCCAAAAGACATGTATTCAATACTGGCCCAACAGAAGACTGTACAAGAACCGTTCTGTAAAGGGGGCGTGTTGACAGAACCCTCCCTGCCCAATGTGTCCCACACAGGGAACCTGGACATTTTATCTTCTTCAGAGGACTTCTGTGTGTCATCCATTCCCAGATATCCACAACTCAAAGAAAGCATCTGCCACTCCACACACCAAGAAGGGGTTTCTCCACCACAGGGAAATGCAAGAATCCAAGGCTGGAAGAGACAGACAGCAGAGGCTACAGGCACGGGAATCCCCACTGTAAGCCCGGGAGATCGCTATCCCTATCCCTGGCCAGGACGACAAGGCCACGCAGCTCCATCTGCTGGAGTTCAGATGACCTCAGAGCCAGCGTAAAGCTGAACACTGGCGCATCGGAAGCGCACTGAGCGGGTCTCAGGCATGGGCCAGAGCTTTGCAGCGAGCTAGCCCAGGGCTCCCAAACTGAGGGAGGTCAAGCAAGGCAGGCATCAACTCTGGGCAACATGGAGAGTCAGTCAAGGCGCACTCAGGCCACGGGGTCAGTAGCGCAGCAGTCAGTAGCCACGGCAGAGTCCGTACGGGCAGTGTGGCAATCCGACTGGCAGCCCTTAATCGTGGAGGGGTGCACATCATTGTTAGCCGTCGTCATTGAAAGAAAAGCCAGATCCTAGCTCCACGTTTGAACGGACATAACCTTTACATGACAAGCCATAAATAAAGCTACAGAAGTCAGGAGTTCCTTTTAAAACGTCCTCAGACTGCAGATGATCTCTCTAACGCTCGAAACCTAGCTTAAATCCCGAGCTCCATGCAGAAAAGCTGGATGAGACAGAGCCAAAGGCCCACAGCAGCCGCGAAGGCTCAGATGCACCAGGCGAAGGGCAGGCAGTCTTCATATGCAAAGAACGCCTACATTTATACAAGAAAAAATATAACTTAACAGGAAAATGAGCCAAGGATGGGCATATTTTTAAAAATCCCAATGGCTGTATATGACTGACAATTCCAACTAATGAGGAGAGAGTTCAAATTGTGCAGTTGGGGAGGAGAAGGAGGAGAAGGAGGCGCCTCGTAGTCCACTACAAGGACTACGATGGTTTGTATGTTTGGTCCAGGGAGTGGCACTATTTGGAGGTGTGGCCCTGTTGGAGTAGATGTGGCCTTAGAGTAGGTGTGTCATTGTGGGGGTGGGCTATAGACCCTCATCCTAACTTCCTGGAAGACAGTCTTCTCTTGCTCTGTCTTCAGAACAAGATGTAGAACTCTCAGAATCTCCTGTTGCACTGTCCTACCTGGACACTGCCATGCTCCTGCCTTGATGATGATGGACTGAACCTCTGAACCTGTAAGCCAACCCCAATTAAATGCTGTCCTTATAAGAGTTGCCTTGATCATGGTGTCTCTTCACAGCAGTAAAACCCTAACTAAGACAAGGACAGAGGCAAACCTGGGATAAAGGAGACCTTACCTATCAATTATTCAATCAATCAATCAATCAATCAATACGAATTAAGAAAGTAACATCAAAAAAAGGCATCTTTCAGGTGCAGTGGCTCATACCTGTCATCTCAGCACTGGGAAAGCTACAACAGGAGAATTGCTGTGAATTCGTGGCTAGCCTGGACCTACAGAGAGTTCCAGGACCTTCTGGGCCACACTGTGAGACTTTTACTCCAAAGAAATGAGGGGGAGAAGAGGAGGAGACTGGCTCTGATTGGTCAGATTCAAAAAGGCGAAGACATCTCACCGAAGTGTAAGGTCTGGGGTGTGGGGAGGTAGCACTTGTTAGTGATACAGTCACTTAGCAATACAGTCGCTTCAGGCTTACAATGGACCCAGTTCCAATCTCAGCCAGTGCTTCCCTGCAGAGATGGATCTTGGGAAAGTTACTTCCTCTTCTGCTGTGCCAGCTGCAAAGCTGTGGTGGCCCCAGAAGGGTACTGAGCGTTAATAAACAACTAACTCTTTGTAAAGTCTTATAAAACCATTCCTAGCACAAAGGGAGCGTTGCCTTCCAGTCAGAAAAAACAAATACACATGAGCATCAACTCCAGGGACTAAGGCAGCAATATCCGGATCCCAGGAGACCCTTAGGGAGGACGTAGCCGTGCCCAGTTTTAATTACAGCACTCTGAAGGCAGAGGAGGGCAGATCTGAGTTTAAAGCTAGCCTAGTCTATACAGAGAGACCCTGTCTTAAAAAAAAAAAAAAAAAAAAAAAAAAAACCTTAAAGCAGGAGGGAGGGGCTACCTTCGGTCGCTATCTTGTGGGCATGGGTGTTGTAACAGACTGTCTCTCAAGATATACATCCTCTTGGCTCCCAGGATGAGAGTTTCTCTAATGCAGACACAAGGATTTTTGTCTTCTCCCCTTCCACCATCAACACAGCTTTGATTTACCTTTGTTACATCCAGAGACTCAGTCTGGGGAGATGGCTCGGTTGGTGAAGTTCTCACCAAGTAGGCACGGGGCCCTGAGTTCAGACCCACAGCAGTCATGCAAGAAGTCAGTGCCACGTACTAATTAATAATCCTAGTGTTGGGGACGTGGAGGCAGGAGATCTCTGGAGTTCCCCGGCCAGCCAGTCTGACTGCATCGCTGAGCTCCAGTTCCAGTAAGAGAAGCTGTCAAAAAAATAAGGTGAAGAATAACAGACGGCATGCATGTGCACATACATGCATGCACAGAGACACACATGTATACACATGCATGTGCACATGGGGGGACGCACAAATACATACACACATATACATACACACACAAACACATACACACATACGAACATACTGAACATAATATGAACATACACACATATATGCATACACACACTTACACACACATGCACACACACAAATACATTCACACATATACATATACACACAAACACACACACACATACACAAACATACACACATACACAAATACACACATACACACACACATATATACACATACATACACACAAACACACACACATATACACAAACATACACACATGTACACAAATATACACATACACACATACACACACACACACACCAAGCCCTGCTGGAACCCAACCTCCCAGGGCCACATCTTGGCTTTGCAGTCACACCTCTAGGCCAGTTCCCTCTCTCCACGCTATCTTCAGACTGAGAACCCTGCCTCCTTCCTTTCCCTCTCTGGATGCGTCAGGGCTGGCTTGTGAGAAGCTGCCCTCAGCATCCTGGAGGTGACGCGCCAGCCCTCGCCTGCCCTTGTACAAAGCAGCAAACGGGCTGGAGCGTGCAGAGGCTTTCTGACCCGGTAGCCTGTCCAAGACAGAAGTCCAGAAGCCCCTGTATATGGCCATGGTTGTTTGCCAGATCTTGCCTGAAATGTGACTGTCTAAGAAAAGTATTTTTGCTAAGCTGGATACAATTTGGCTTGGGGGAGGGGAAAAACCCCTGCAACAGATCCTTAGGCGCTGACCTCGCTTCTGGGGCTTCCTACCACAGACATTTTCAGAGTGTCAAGGATATCGACACAGCTTTGTCCTTATCAGCTGACGTTCCACACAGCCGACCTGTTAGCACTAACAGGCGTCTACCTAGCATGGAAGGGTGCCCTTCTTTACATGGTCATACAGAGGAGGAGAGAGGATCAGAAGGCGGCTCTGTGGTAGAGGTCCTAAGCATCCATCCCCAGCAAAAACAGTAAAAAAACAAACTAAACCTCCAAGAACCAGAGGGGGGGGGGAAGGTGGAGGGGGAGGGGGGCAGGGGGGATGGGGGGCAGAGGGACAGGGGGGTGGGGGGGTCAAGGGGCAGGGGATGTTGGGGGGCAGGGGGAGTGGGGGCAGGGGGTGGGGGGCAGGGGGCGCTCTGAAAACTGTAAGCCTGAGCTCCAGCCCCAGCACCCTGCAGCGATATCCCGAGCACTGAGAAAGCAGAGACCAGAGGATCTCTGGGTCTTTCTCCTCAGCCGGGCTAGCCAGCCATCGTCTCCATGGTCAGTGAGAAACCAGCTCCACAGACGAGCCAGGTGTCAGAGGAAGACACCCAACGGTGGCCTCTGGTCTCCACATGCACAGACACACACAGCCAAAGTGTGTCACATACAAACAAAAATATCACCAAAAACTTAAATCTGTATTCCAGAACATGAAACAATTTCCTGAGCATATTAGTAAGAGGACTGCAAGGCCCAATGTAGAAGAATAAGTTGAGAGACCAATTTTGTTAACATCTATGAATGATCCTCTTCTGGATAGATATTTCTGATTTTTACAATTACCCTGTGTGTAGTGTGTGTGTATGTGTATGTGTGGTGTCTGTGTGGTATGTGGGGTGTGTGTTGTGTGTGTGTGTGTGTGTGTGTGTGTGTGTGTGGTATGTGGAGTGTGGGGGGTGTGGGGGGTGTGGGGGTGTGGTGTGTGTGTGTGTGTAATGTATGTAGTGTGTGTGTGTGGTGTGGGTGTGTGTAGTGTTTGTGTGTATGTATGGGGTGTGTGTGTGTGTGTGTGTGTGTGTTTGCAACTATGGCAGTCAGAGGATAACTTGTAAAAAACAAACCCCAACACTGATACCTCCAAGGACACCAAGTTTATAGTACTTTTGAGATCCAGGGCAGCAAGGAAGCAACAACAGTGTCCTGTAGTAAGGACAATTCTGAGACGCCCCTGACCTGGACCGTAAGCTCTAGACTCCTTTCCTCTCAGACAAATGGTCAGACCACAGAGAAAGGACATAAAAGAGGTAGGGGGAGCTTGTTTCCTATTAAACAAAAATCTAAGTTCTCTAAAAGACCAATAAAGCTTTCAGAGAGTCCAAGCAGGAGGTCGGACGAAGGGAGGGGCCACAGATGTGGTCCTTTGTTGTTTAATCAAATACAAAGAACTAGCCGTAAACCTCCAGATTTATTCAAGGATGACCACATCTTTTCTTGCACATCTGCAGAAGGCATCCAGACTCCCCAATCTTTCCATCTAGAAAAGAACTGCTCCCAATTCCTCCCCCCAAATGAGTCCCAGAAACACTGCCCCATGCCTGCCAGGCAGACACAGTCCAGGTGCTCAACTACCCTACATGTGGCTCCAACAAACTCTTCTATCTGGCCAGCCAATTCGCACGTACGTACGCACGCACGCGCGCACAGGCACACACACTCACCGATTCCCTGAGCTCTCTGGCCCTCCTGCCTACCTATTAATTTCAATGTCCTGAAGGTGCCATTCCCTACTTGGGTACCCATGGGGGCTTCTGCAACAGAATGACTCATGAAGGTAGCCCACAGTCTGGCAATTTACTCTGAATGAAGCCAAAGACCATAATCACTGGTGTTTAGAGAGGTCACGCTAAGTTTAATTTCTAAGTCACTAATGTATGATATCATAGGACCAAACAAGCATTTTCTTCTTCTCGGTCTGAAAGGGTATTTGTTTATAAGCTCCTGAAGATCTCCCAGCTTGCAAGGGCTTTGCTAAAGCACTCCTGACTTTGCCAGAGACCAACCTGGCCTCTGCCATTTGAGAGAAACACGTCAGAAGTGCGAGCGCGCGCGCGCACACACACACACACACACACACACACACACCCTGGGAAGATTGAGAACATGAACGTAGATCTGCCACCAGGGATGACTCCACATCACAGGCTTTCATAAGCTGAGGCCCAGCAGCTAGATCAGCTCAGGTCTGAGAGGTATGGGGTTCTTCTTCCTTCTAATGCACAAAAGGCAGTATACCATCTCCTAGAACACAGGAGAGACACTTACTTGCTGACATCCCTGAGAGAGCAGTCCCCATGCCTGGCCACCCTGACCCACTGGCCTGCAGACAGGGCCCCACCCACTGGCGTGCAGGCAGGGCCCAAGGGAGAGTCTACAGCAGAGGCTCAGCTCTGACCTAGGCAAGCGTCCACATTCAAGACTGTGCTGGAAAACTTTCCTGCTCGGCTCTAACTGCAGAGAAGGCAGAAAGCGAATCCCAACCCCCAACCCACTACCACAAGCCACGGAGTGGAAAAAAGCCAAGGATAAAAGAGATGGGAGGGGCCAAACCCTCCAGGGCCCTAAACGCTTCTAAACTCACCCTGGGAATCTCCACAGGATAAACATCACAAAGCAACTCACCCTCCCCATCTCATGAACACAGCCAAATTCCTCTGACTAAAGGTCAACAGGAAATGACCTGAAGAGACCTTTGACCTTAATCATGTTGGTTTAAGGATTACTGAAGCAAGATTATTGGGGGAAAGAAAGCTATGAAACGTATGTAGACTAGATTATAACTGAAAAAGGATACACTGTAAAAAATTTTTAATTAAGGAGAGTGCAGGATGTTTATAATAAGGAGGTGGAGGGCAGATATGGGAACTAACTTCTGCTCCATTTCCCTGTGAACCTAAAGCTACTCATAAAATAATAATAATAATAATAATAAAAGACCATCTATTTTTAAAACTTTAAGGAAAGAAAGTTAAATAAGGCAGGCTGGAAGGAGAAGGCAATCTGGGCTCAGAGTTTGGTGAGAGTGCATCTTGCCCGATTACCTCATCCTTTTAGACATCTTCACAGTGGCTTTTATTGGTTTTTGCATTTAAAAAGAAATAACTGAAACTGGTATAACACACACCTGCAATCCCAGCACTTAGGAAACCAAGGCGGGAGGATGGCATAGTTGAGGCCAGCCCAGGCTACATAACTATCTCAGAGCAACAGACCCAGGTGTGGTGACACAAGGGGGTCATCTTAGCCCTTGGAAGCTGGAGGCAGGAGAATCAGGACTTGGAGGCCAGCCTGGGCTGCATGCACCTTCTTCTCAAGATGTCAAGCAAAGAAAGAGCCACACACTTGGACAGTGTTTCCTCTCCAAAGCCCTGCTGTGAGTGACTTGGAAACTTTCATGAAGCCCCATTCTGACCTACCACAGGGCAGGAGCGCTCCCCTCAGCTCTGGATCCTACGCTCTTACGAAGGGATGTGTGATTTGGGAATTACTATTCTGAATGTACCCAAGCCCCCGGTTCAGGCTTAGGAGTTACTCTCCACCTCAGAAGCCGGCACATCTCATTTCACGGAAGGAAAATTTACACCCTTCAACTTCCAAGCCACACAGAGAATTCCTAGACCTAACCACCTGACAAAGAGCCTGCCCCTCCCCCAAGCATGCTTGGACAAAGAAGGGATGTTGGTCTCAATGGCACAACAGGGACAGGTTTGCAATACCATGTCCCATAAGCCAAGTACGTCACACTTGATGGCTTAGCCCAGCCCTTCTATGGTGGCATGAGGAACTCTCCAAGAGTCGCAAGTCTTCGAAACCCTAACTAAGGCACAGAGTTAAGCAGATTTCTGTGAGTTCGAGGCAAGCCTCTCTCAAAAAAACTAACTAAATAAACAAATAACTGTCATAAGATACTACTATATACCACTAAAAATAGCTTAGAACAGTGCTGGCAATATTAAATGCTGTCAAGGACTGACAGATATTTGCTCACAAGACTTCAACACTAATGCCTGCATTTGCAATAGTTCTGAGTGTACGCACACTCAGAACTGCCCCACTGGAAACAACCCAAGGTCCTTCAGCAGGTAGATGGCCAGACACATCCTGCTGCTCCACACAATGGCCACCAGAAGTGACTGCAAGAAAAGCAAAGCAAGCTTAGACCCTTAACAGACTTAGCAGCAACTCCCAGACGCTATGCCAGCTGCAAGAGGCCAGTCTCTGAAGGCTGTGCTGTGACTTAGCGCAAGACATTCTGGAGATGACCTGAATACAGCGATTGAGGCCGGGTGTGGTGGCCCACTCCTGTAATCCCAGCACTTGGGAGGCAGAGACAGGTGGATTTCTGAGTTCGAGGCCAGCCTGGTCTACAGAGTGAGTTCCAGGACAGCCAGGGCTACACAGAGAAACCCTGTCTCAAAACAACAACAAAAAAAAAAAAAAAAAAAAAAAAACAAAAACAGAATACAGTGATTGGAAGATTAACCAACAGGCAGCACAGGGAGGTTTCAGACGAGGTGGGAAAGGCACGTATCTGGCTATGGAGTTGGTGACAATTCCAGACATGCGTCAAGGCACAGTGCTATATACTTAATGGGACAAAAGTCACTCTTAATATTAATAGAGATAGTAGTCCCCATTAGTTTTAAATATATATACTTTATGTATGTATATATACTTCAATTTTTAAAAAAAAAAAAAAACATCTTTAAGGGCAGTATATACTCTTAACCACTGGGCCATCCATCTAATTCTTACATATACTTTTTTGAGGGTTTTTTTTTTTAAGTGGGAGGATTGGTTGGGAGGTGTTTGTTTGTTTGCTTGTTTGTTTTTGAAACTATATCATCCTAGCTAGCCTAGAAAATTCTATATAGACCAAATTGGCCTCAAAGTCAGAGAGATCTGTCTGCCTATGCCTCCTAAGTGCTAAGATTAAATGCATATACCCCACTATATACCCCACAATATATCCACCTCTTAAATCTCCTGAAGGCTCTCTTGATTTTTCAGATCTTTTCTTTTTATAGTGCTGGTTTTACAAACCTTCATAAGCAAGTTATTCCAACCCATCATAGGTATCTCAGGACTCCATCATCTCCCTACCAATCACTGCTTGTCTTATTCTAGAGACAGGAACTCATTCCATCACGCCCCTCGCATTTTCCTCCTAACTGAGGTTGGTAAAGAGCCCAGATGCAGGGATGTAGACCACTGTGCAGTGCATGCCTGGCATACATGTGACTCTGGGTTCCATCAAGCACCACAAACACACCATACACACACACCATACATACACACACACACCATACATACACACACACACCATACATACACACACATACATACACCATACATCCACATACCATACATATACACATACATACCATATATACATATCATACATACACACATACACCATACATATACACACTATACATACACACACACATACACACACACCATGCACACACAAGCAAAATATATACACATACCACACATACATACATACACATACACCATACATATACACATACAAACAGCATATATATCACATACATATACCACACATATACACACACCATACTCAAACATACTCCATACATACACATACCATACATATACATACCATACACACACATATACACATACACATATATGCATACATGCACACATACTCCATACATACACACACCATACATACACACACCATACATATACACATACATGCACACATACTCTATATACACACACCATACAAACACATACCATTCACACATTCTCCATACATACACACATATACACACACACCATGCATACCAAACCATACATACATATACACAGAGACACATAAACACAACCCACATACCGTCTTGCACAGGGCACAAGTGCTCAATAAAATATTGCTGTCAGAGAAAATGGCTTCATCCCTTAAGTGACATGTTTTTCTATATCTGTACCCAAAGCACCTAAGAGCATTTGTCTGAGGATTCTGGGGAGGAAAGAAACGGCTCACCTTTAATAGACCTTGCTTGAGCTTGTCTCTGGAGTGCCGTAAGCAATAAACACCTTTGACCAGGTTCTCCACAGTTAGCATGCCTTTCAATATCAGATATTGGATGTGTTTGTGTGTGTGTGTGTGTGTGTGTGTGTGCACACCTATAGACATATGTGTATATACATATGTATGTATGTGTGTGTATACATCCACAAAGGCTTTTCTGTCGTGCAGTGTCCCAACATCTACAACAGTGTCCCTGTAACCACTTGTAATTTGTGAAGACTCCTGGAGTCTAAGGTGGTACTGGGATTGGCAGGTTACTCATGAGTCCACCATAAGACTTTCCCTAATCAGCTGAAGTACCGGAAAGCCATGGCTGAACTTCGAGGCATCGTGGCTCCTGACATCCAGGGACTCACTGACCACAAAGCCAGACAGAAGAGAATAGCTGCGCACAAGGACCCCGGTGTCCCTGGATCCTGAGCTCTGCACAGGCTCTCCAAACGAGCTGCATCCCCAGCCCATGGGTCTGTGTTCTCGAAGAGTGTCCTCCCAAGGTGTGCCAAAGGAAGTCAGGAACAGACATCACCTCCGCCAGGACTCTGATGGACGCCAAGGCTTGGGTGTGCCAAACTGTATCTTTCCTGTCAACACTGGAATTATCACACAACAGCCCCGCAATAGCCCCGCTCGCTGGAGATGGATTAGGGCTGAGAGAACTAACAACTTCAGTCACAAAAGGAGACAGAGGGCAGGGGATGGGCCTTACCGTGGGGACTCCCTCGGGCTGCAGACAGCTACACTGACCGCACGCCATCTTCTAGATGCACAAGGATGCTCTGAGCTGCTCTGAGCCGCTCAGGGCAGGCGCTAGCTAACTCTTTCCTCGTCCTCACCAGGCATGTTTGAACATGAGTTGGAAGAATACTGCATGAGGACAATATACTACAAATGACAACGAACGACTTACAGGGGGTGTCAGGTCAGAAGGGTGACACCTGAGCAAGCAGGTGTGGGTGGTGCCGACCTGCGATCCCAGCACTTAGGAGGCCAGGGAGATTAATAAAGCTAGCCTCAGCTGCATAGCAAGTTTGAAACCCGAAAGTGCTCCAGGAGACA
Organism: Apodemus agrarius; assembly: GCA_964023405.1. NCBI lineage: Eukaryota > Metazoa > Chordata > Mammalia > Rodentia > Muridae > Apodemus > Apodemus agrarius. The sequence continues at coordinate 3,948,757 of OZ030013.1, forward strand.
TAAGTAAATACATTATAAGTAAATAGTCAAACCGTGATGTGATCATAAACTCCCCAGCTTCAGCAAGCCCCTGGAGTGGGGAGCCCCCTCTGCTGTGTGTTTTGGTTTTTCTTATCTGTGCCTAAGCATTCTGTGTTCCTTGAAAAGCAACTGAGGTCAGAGCAGACCTGTAATCTGGCTGTCCCCACAGCTCCCTCCACAAACCATTTGACAGCCACTCCCAAAGTGCTCAGGCACCCCAAGCCCCACTCCCACCCCTCCACCCACCCACCCCCAGCCAAGAATGCTCATCTCTGGTTAGTCCTGGAGAGAGAGCAGCAAACAGTGGGGGGTCAAATGCAGCTACAGCATCATCGTAATCCAATCAGGACTGAGCTTTTCTTCTAGGGCTCTGGAAACACAAGAAGGGGGCTAGACAGGTGGCCCAAGAGTCAAGAGCATTTGCTGCTCCTGAAGAGAACTAAGTCCAGTCCCCAGCACCCACATCGGATGACTCGAAACAGCCTGTAACCCCAGCCCTAGGGAGAGCCCCTGCGTGCACTCACAGGTACACATGCACACAGAGACACGGAGAAATAAATCTTAAACAAAAGATGCTGATGTCCAGGAAAGAGCATCGGTCCGATACAAGGCGCCACGCCATGCCACGCCACGCCACGCCACAGGGCTGAGACTCTGTAGCCAGCTCTCACGGCCTAAGCGGCCTCTGCTCTTGCTTGGTCCGCTGCGGATAGCTAAGTAAGAACTAAAACCTCCCCCATCCTGCTTCGTACGCAGGGCTCAAGCTACGCTTTTGTCCTTTGGGATAAAAATAAAAGGCACAGAGATGCTTATCCCATGGCTACATACAATACTGCCACAGGAACACTGCACACTAAGAAGTGGTGTGAGAGGAGGAGGGTAAATGGGCTAGCACAGAGCCGGCTAAATGGGCTAACACAAGGAACCCTAACCCTATCCCTAACCCCCTAACCCCCTAACCCCCTAACCCTAACCCAGAACTACCTGCCTCCACCTCACCAGTGCCGGGATTACAAGCACAAGCCACCGTGCCATCTTTACTCAGGTCCTACAGATCAAACCCAGACCCTGATTGTGACATGCCCACACTGTATCTCGTGAGCTGCCTCCCCAGCTCCGGGGGTTGTTGGTGACGCTGGGGGATCTCACAGAGGACTTCACACATGCTAGGGAAGCCTCTACCACTGAGCCTCCCCGACTGCTGTTTTGAAAGATTGTATCAATTAAATGAGAAGATAACAATATTGTTGGTCTACATTCTGCAACTGTCTGCACGCATGGCCTTTATCTGCAGCTGCTGCTAAAATTCCTTCCCAGGAGAAGACACAACCAATGTCTACCCCCTCCTCCGAAGGTCCTAATGACAAACTAAGCCACGATTCCACTAAAGTTCAATCTGGGGACCTATGAGTTTATTGGACTTCCTTACAGAGCATAGGTGAGCTGTTAGTTACCTACAGGGGTGTAGGTACCCCTCCCCCACAAGGCTACACCAGAATTCTTACGCAGCAGAGACAAGGGATAACTCATAAACACATAGGTGGAGCCCCTCTGGTCTTTCTTGGCCTGCATACTCTAGCCCCTCCCCAGGACATTATGCAATCAGGGCAACAGTGCATACAACAGGTGCTAGAGCACTGGCTACACAGTCAAGTAGGGTCCTGGGACCCTCCCCCACCTGTGAGTGCATGTGAAGAGTCAACAAGCCCAGCTAGGATGATTGTTTTACAAGTGAGCACAAGCTAAAACCCCCAAGACACAGGGTGTTTGGCTTAGAGCAAGGGTCCTCAGGCAGTGGGTCCAGACCCCTTTTAGAGTGCACATCAGATACATTATGATCTGTAACAGTAGCAAAATTACAGTTATGAAGTAGCAACAAAATAATTTTATGGTTGGGGGTCACCACAAGAAGAGCTGCATCGAAGGGCCCCAACATTATGAAGGTTGAGAACCACTGACCCACCATATGCCTTCAAAGATAAGTCTTGCAAAGCAGCACTTGTGTTCATGGATAAATATTCAAGCAAACTCAGTAAGATCATCACTATCTCGTTTGGGTAACGTCTTCTGTGAGTCCCTTTGTTACGTGATCAAATGCCCAACAGGAAGCAACTTGAAGGAGGAGGGGCTTATCTGAGCTCACAGTCCATCCTGTAGTAGCAGGAGTTTATAGGTGGGACCCTTCACCTGGCAGAAACAGGTAACAGGCATCAGGCAGGAAGAAGGACCAAGCACAGGCGCCTACTTCCTCCAGCTAGGCTGCACCTCCTAAGGGTTCTACCAACTTCCAAGCAGCAGGAGCAGCTCAACACAAGAGTCCATGGGACTTTGCACATTCAAATCACACCACCTCTGGTTTTCCTGACCCTCCTGTAGTCAAGGGCGCCTTCCACTTGGCCCCTCTCGAATCTGATGCTACAGAACTGAGGAAGCATTCCAAGGAGCACGCATCAGCCCCGAGGGGCTTCCTCCCGACGCCTACACACAGAAGCATCCATGTGAGTGCTGTCGCAGGTGAAAGAAACGGTGGGGCCCACCTCTCTCTCCTAAAGAACTCCACGGGCTTCCAAGTGTGGTCTAAACTGGTAAAGGTCCTTCTAAGATCATGTGTGACAAGGCCACCACCAAAAGAGGTCAAATTCAAGGATATTTAAGATGCACGGTTTGCATAAGCATCAAATGGTCCTTAAAAACAGTTTGCTCCTCAGAGTGGCTTCACATTTCCATTGCGGTAAATCCTCACCAGATTGACAACTGAGATTAACTACCACACCCACCCAATCACTTACACAGAAAAATACATAGAAAACCGTTTTCTTGAAAATAGTGTTATATGACAGATGAAAGATAAATTACCATAATGTTCTAATGGGAATCTTCCTGGTATAGGCCCAACCCAAGGAGGAACAGAAAGGAAATAAGTGTGCTGTTTAGTACAGGTTAATATTACTTTATAAGGCAGGCATGGGTGCAGGGAGTCATAGGAATCTACAACGCACTTACAGGCTCTGGCTCCATCTTCCACCTCTGTTCTCCTTTTGCCCAAACCACAATACAGCTGCTGTGGCCACAGGCATCCCATCTTTTGAGGCTCTTTCCTTGGAACCTGCATCAGCAAACTTCCCAGATGCTGGGGGCTTCTGGGAAGGCATTCTCTCAGCAACAAAGGAGCTTCAAGGAGCCTGCCCTACTCACTGTCGATCTAACACCACCAAAGTGATAACATGAGTAGACGGGTTGCAGGGGCCACCAGCTCCAACAGCTGATTACTGCAGCATCTAGTTAACGGGAGGTAACAAGCCCAAGGGAATAAAGCAACACGCTAGGAATGACAGAAGGACAGAAAGGACCTCTTCCTTAAAGACGCGGACCCTCTGGGACAGGAGCCCTCCTCCCATTACTTGAGGCCTCTATTGATAGGTTGAAGATCTCATCAATGTCTGTCATTCATTTATATTAAGTGGACAGAACAATGAAAAATTGGAGAACATTCTTCTTGGCCTCATGTTACTTACCTGATCTAGAGAACATCATGCCAGGATGGTAAGAAGTGCAGGGAACCGGGGTACTTAGTCAGCTGTGGACACCCAAAAGCACCTCGCTGCTGGTGCTCGGTGGTTGAGCGCATGCGCTGTTCTAGTGGAAAACCATGCTCAGTTCCCAGCAGCCACACTGGGACGTTCACAACTGCCTGTAACTCCAGTTCTAGGGGCATCTAACACCGTTGGCCTCTGTGGGCACCTACATACATGTGCATATACAGACTCACAAAATATTTTTTTTTTTTTGAGACATGCTTCTCTATGTACCCTTGGCGACTAGAACTCACTCTGTAGACAAGGCTAGCCTTGAACTCACAGAGATCCACCTGCCTCTGCCTCCAGAGTGTTTGGATTAAAGGCATGTGCAATCATGCCGGACTACAAATGAGTTTTTAAAAATAGAATGTTAAACTTGCTTTTGCCCAGGGTCCCAGTTTGTTCTTGTTCTTGATTGATTTTAAAACTTCTTTCTCATATTCCTTCCATCTGTGAAACAACACAACCCAATCTGAATTTTTTTTAAATCTGTTTACTTGATTATAATATTAACCGTTCATTTATCTCTCTTTTCAAAATAAGCAGGTTGGGCTTTTTCCATCTCCAGTTTTTCCCAGTGAATTTATTTAAGAAAGAACAAAACTGTCCCATAAAGAATGTCGGCCACAGCATGGCCGCAGCCGCCCCCTCCACGAATACAAGAACTGCTATTTCCCAAAGCTGAATACATCTCCTCACCATCAACACATTCAACAATCAGACTGTGAGAAATGTTTTGCTAAGTATGTGCTCGTCAAAAGACACCAATGCAAAATGAAGCCGGGCCTGCAAGACAGCAGCAGCAGGAAAAGGCTCTTGCAGCCAAGCTTACCAACCCTCATGACAGACGAGAGCTGACTCCTGCAAGTGGTTCCTCTGGCCGACACATCACGCTGCACCAGCATGCACATCTGTGTGAGCACACAAACCCATATGCACACATGTACAATAAGAATACAATAAAGAATGAAAAAGTGATGAAGATAAGATACATGAAGGGGTGAAAATATTGGAAGGACAGACATGTAACAAAGGATGTGTATCCAGAGGTGTAGAGACACAGCTGTAAGCAAGGAGATCCTGAGTAAGTGCAGTTCACTCATGACAAGTGTACTCAATACAGCCAAAGAACACACACACACATACACACACACACACACACACACACAGCAAAGCAACAATAATAACATAGAAGGCATACAAAAAGTAGGCATACCATTGACTGAGAAACACAAACGATTCCAAGAGTCATCAGGAAAATAGAAGCCAGAACCACCTCATGCTATCACTCCATGTCCTTCTAAAGGGCTAAAGTGAAAGAACCTGACAGTTCCAAGTGCAGGCCAGGAAGAGTCACAGGTGGCAACGCAAACCAGGACGAACCCCAGAAAGCAGGTGGCACTTCAACACACACCTCTCAAGCCCAGAACCCAGCAGAAAGTGTGAAAACATACTTCCACACAAAGACCTGTCTACAGATGTTCTTGGGAGCTTTGTTCATAAACGCCAAACTCACAAATAACCTGGTGGCCCAAGATAGATCTTGATACCACATCTTGGTATCACAACCCAGGTCCTTGTAAGAATCATTGAGGAGCAGAAAGGAGCTACCTGGGAAAGCTAAGAAAGTAGAGGAGAAAAAAAAAAAGGGAAAAGAATAAATATAAAGCAGAAAAGAAATGACACTTCAACCCATTACAGCGAAACCACACCGGGCCCAAAAGAAAAGCTAGACCATTCAGAAATAACAGTCAGCTGGCGGAATACCACAGGAACTACCATTGAGAATTCCAAATCTCCACAATCCAACCTTCTGAAACAAAGATACTTAAGAAGCTTTAAAAGGGGAGGACTATGGACAGATGTGCTAATGGCAGTCCAGGAGGCAGTGCTGACAGGAAGGGAAACAATCCCAGAAGCCTCTGAGAACAGGAGGAGTGCACAACACAGCTGCCTTATCCAGGCAAGAACTGGAGGAAACATCATTCCCATTGGAAAGGCAACGGGATAGTTTAAAAGACACCAAAACATTAACACAAGTATTTGGTACGAGGTGGTGGGTCATGGGTAAGTTTTTTTCCCCTATGTTTTCATTCCATCATTTTTATGTACATGTTTTTAAAAATGTGTCTTTTACATGTCAGCTAGTTTTCAGGATCAAACTGCTCAATTACAACGAAGTGAATAGAAAGTCAAATACCAAATTCTCACATCCCCAGAACTGCAACCTATCCATGCTAAGGTTGTGTCCCATTTAAAAAAAAAAAAAAAATCCAGGGACTAATTTAAAAGAGCATTAAAAGCTAGGCATGTTTATTCACTCAACAAATATTTACCAAGGGCTTGCTATGTTCCAGGCACTATCCTAGATCTGGAAATAACAAATGGAAGGAAAAGCAGAAAGGACCACACTTCTAAGTCTTCCTCTGAGGTTGATAATAAATCACCTGTATGAAAAGCATTTTTCAAGCCGAGCGTGGTGGCACACGCCTGTAATTCCAGCACTTGGGAGGCAGAGGCAGGCGGATTTCTGAATTCGAGGCCAGCCTGGTCTACAGAGTGAGTTCCAGGACAGCCAGGACTACACAGAGAAACCCTGTCTCGAAAAACCAAAAAAAAAAAAAGAAGAAGAAGAAGAAGAAGAAAAGAAAAAGAAGAGAAAAGAGAAAAGAAGAGAAAAGAAAAGAAAAAAGGAAAGGAAAGGAGAGGAGAGGAGAGGAAAGGAAAGGAAAGGAAAGGAAAGGAAAGGAAAGGAAAGGAAAGGAAAGGAAAGGAAAGGAAAGGAAAGGAAAGGAAAGGAAAGGAAAGGAAAGGAAAGGAAAGGAAAGGAAAGGAAAGGAAAGGAAAGAAAAGAAAAGAAAAGAAAAGAAAAGCATTTCTCCAAAAGTCTCCAGGCAAAACAAAGTAACTCCTGCCATTCTGGGTTTATTGATACATGGCAGAGTTCACATAAAATTCTGTATAAATGATGATCCCACAATAATTCCAAATCTTGCAATCTATAATTTCTGCACCACAACAGAATCCAAACACCACTGAAAGTTCTTGAGAATGTGCCCAATGTCAGTCAAAGCGGTACGGCTGGTCCTTCCTTTATTTCACAAGTAGCAAGCTCAGAGTACCATGTTTAAACAATGTATCAATCATCTACTCTGTTCAAAGCATCCCTTCCAAAACATTTTCTACAACCAAGGGAAGGATATCTCCACTAAAAGTCCGTTTCTCTGGATGTAAACGAACATTTTCCCCCCTAGGGGGCTTTTTGATTTAAAAACAAAAGCAGTAATTGCCATAAGTGGACGGAGAGGTTGGCATTGCCAGTAATCTTAATGGAAACCATCTGGCTCTTACCTGGGCCACATGGAAGTGGTTAATGAGGGTTACAGCCAAACCTGCGTCAAGGAGGGCCAGAGGACTACAATCTAGGAATGCCACAGCATAAATGTCAGCCATTAAAGCGCAAGAAAAAGCAGTTCAACCACTTGTGTTCAAGAGTTCACCGGGACAACTCTCTCCTTTCTGTGTGTGAGTGTGTGCAATCCCGGCTGGCCTCAAACTCATTATGCAAGTATAACCAAAGGTGACCTTGAACACCTGATCCTCTGCCTCCGGAGTGCCAGTCCTATAGGCTCGAGCCACCACACCCGGCTTCTTGAAGGCTAGGGACAGAACCCAGGATGGACATTCTACCATGGAAGCTTACAGCTCCTTTGCATCAAAAGTATCAAACCACAGGAGAAACAGCCAGAAGACCTACAACCTCCTGAGGCCCTCCTCTCCCAGGCAAGGCACCAAGGCAGGGAATCCCCGCCAGTCCTGGAAGAAAGGACTTCCAGCACTGTGCCACAGGGCTGTGGAGGCCTCTTTGTACTGTAGCATCTTCTTTTAGAGAGTTCTCAAAAATGCTTAACCATGCTCTGCAGCAAGCAAAGCCAGTCACAAACGATTGGTTTAAGATGAGCAGTGTACCGTGCCAGGGAAACAGTAAGTCTACAAAGTCACAGTCTCCTTAATCCTCTCAGAGTATTACCGTGCTGGTTTTCCAAAGTAAAACCAGCATGCAAAAATTCAGTTTTTCTTTTTTCTATCTAGAGTTCTCCAACATCCACTTATTTTTCCAAGTGAATTTAGCTCTTAGGCATTCTTTTCTCCCTGCCTTCTGTTCCTGAGATTGGAGTCAAGGCTGGCCCTGAATTTATGAGCCCCTGCTTCTGCCTCCAGGACCCTGGGATTCCCTACGTGGCCCCCACACCTTCTCGCCCTTTTCAATATTACTTTTTATTCTTCATCTTCAAATATTTTTCCCTTGGATAATTTAATGAAAAACAAGACAAAAAATTGTCCCAAAAGAATATCCCAATATCAATGCCCAATAAGAGAATATTAGTGTAGAAAAATACACTAAAAATATGCATATAACATGATATGCATGCCTATTTATAATCCTGGCACTCAGGGTAACTGAGACAGGAAGATCTCCAGTTAGACCAATCAGGGATACACTCTAAGATCCTATCACAAAAGGAAGTGGGGTGGGGAGGGGGATGTTTGCATCATAACTTCAGGAGGATCCCAACTTACAGAGCTCCTAAATCTTAACAGTATATTCCAAGTCAGAGGAGCACACCACAGTTCTGCATGCACCACCCCCCACCCCACCCCACCCCACCCACACCATGAGGAGGTAGTTACCTCACCGAGGACCAAGTATTTCTAGCTTCCTGTGGGTTTGGCAGACATCTGCTCACTATCTACACCACCGACTCCCCCAGTAGACCAGTCACTGCCCAATAATGCTTCTATTTATTTTACCCAGAAGCAGAGCTATTAGCCAGACATACTAAAAACACAAACGCTTCGTTGTGCTTGGAGTAGGTCCAATATTAGTGTCTTGCTGCAGACCGATGCTGCAGGAATATAAAGTGGGCTGTGGATGCCATACCCACGGAAGACGTTCATTGTCAGGGACCCACCCACCTGAAAAGCTGAGCCTAAGACACCAGCAAGAAATGTGGGGCTGAGGGAAGACACAGGGATTTGAGAAGGGCCCCACCTTAGCCTTAAAAACACCAAACCAATTTTTAAAGGCAACTCCTCAGCTAAAGCTTTCATAATCCAAAAGCCTACCTCTCACCCCACCCCTCTTCTCCATTCCTTGTTCAGATAGAAAAAGAAAAGCATGACAAGGCTAGGGGGATGTTCTGAAGTGTGCTTGGCCAAGTCCCCACGTGCAAAGCACATTAAACGTGGCCCATCGCTGGGTCGAGGTTATGGTCAGAAAACGCTGCCTACAGAAGGGAGGGCGGAGGGGATGGAAGTCGGGGGGGGGGGGGGTAACCACGGGCAGGGGCCAGGGCTAAGGGAGTCAAACGCGGGAAACTAGCACGGAGGAAGGCTGAAACAAAAATAAATGAAACAGCCGGAGGCCACCGAACTCCGGAGGGGGGAGGGGTGTGAGGCTGAGCCTGGTAAACTGTTCCAGATGAGAGGCAGTTATTCATTCCCATATCTTCACCAGCACGGCTCAAACCTCGCTCCTTTGTGAGACCTACCTCCCTCTTTTCTAGGGGACTCAGCCGTTGGTTTCCAGGTCCCATCAAGGAATCTGGTACCCCTACAGACACACAACCCCCAGGTATGAGGCGCTCACTCACAGGGGTCCAGATGGATCACAAGGCTAAAGTTTCCCGAACTTAAATCGTAAAAATCCCAATCAGAAGTTCTGAAATGCCCCCCCACAAAAAAATAATAATATATACCCTATGCTTTAAAAAAGGGGGAAAAACTTTCCCCTCCATAAGGCAGAGAGCAAAGAGAAACAAGATCTAACTTAAGAGGGCGTGTTCTTCTTTGTCACCCACCGGGAGGCTCTCGCCGCCCGTGGGCGAGCTGCGGTGACCGGGCGGCCCGGGGGCACCGCGCGGCCCAGGGACGGACCTCCAGAGCCGAGATTGCAGCCCGAGGTCCGGAAGAGGCGTCGGGGGCGCTGTCACCCGGCAGGGTGGGATGGGAGGAAGCGGGGGAGGGGCGCCCGAGGAGGGGAAGCCAAGGGGGAAACCCACGAGCTCAGAGCCCCGCAGCCCAGGTCCGCGGAGGTGAGCTCCACCGGTGCCCAAGGAACCGCGGCTCCTGCTATTGTTGCTGGGCCTGCGGCCGCCGGCTGCACACAGGACCGTTCCCGCGGACTCCGCAGCCAGCTCGGCCCGCTCCCAGGGCCGCGGGCGCAGGGACTCGCACAAGTTGCCGCCGCGGCAGGGTCCACCCCGGCGGCCGCCCTCCCGCCGCGGTCATTGTTCGCCGCACGCCTCCTACCTCGGCGGCTCCGGGTCCGGACTGCGTGCTGCGGGCTGCAAGGCTGGCGAGGGCGCGGCGGCGGCGGCGGCAGCGGCGGCGGCGAGCGAAGGGTCCCCGCGGTAGGCGGGCGGCGGGCGCGCGAGCTGGGCAGGCGGCGGCCGGCCGAGGTCCGAGCCATCAAAGGTGGCGCGGGGCGGAGGGGAGGGCGGAGCAGGCGGGGTGGGTGGGGAGCGCGCTCCGGGTCGCCGCGGCCGCTTCGACGCCCGGCCGGAGCGCCACTCGAGTAGGGAGGAGCGGCGCAGAGCGGGCGGTGGCCGCGTCCCCGCCCCGCGCCTTCGCCCGGCTCCTCGCTTCCCGCAGCCGCTGTGCCCGCACCGGGACCAGCCGCTTCTGAGGCTGGTGAGCGGGAAGTGCGGGCCACCACCGCCCCTCCTAGGGCCTGAGCCGATCCCTCGGCAGGGGGAGCCTGGGCACTGCCTGGGGACTGCGGAGAGCCACAGCCCCCTCCAGCGTCCGAGCGGTGACCTGCGCCGGCACACCGGCCCCGCCCCGCTCCGCCCCGCCCCGAAGGCAGGTGCGCAGAAAGGTGGACCGCGGGCAGGGCCGCGCCACCCCGGAGCTGTGTCTTACTTGGGCGTGCGGCAAGAGCTGGCGTCTGAGCTACACCACGAAGCCGAGCGCGGGAAGAAGCGCCACCGCGGAGACGCGAGCGCTAGTCCCTGGTGTCGAGCGGGATGCGGAGGCCCGGAGGAGCCAGCAACAGCTGGCGGGAGATTCGTGGCACTGACTCCGCAGGTGGCTTTTGGAAGCCTGACATAGGGCTATGGCATCACGTGGAAAGCGTTTTATAGAAACCTGGGAACCTCCCCGCCCCTCCCCCCCCCCAGGCCTCTAGCGCAGGCTTCCGGCACCACCCTAAGCGGCGGGTTATTCAATGCCAGAGGCACAGGTGCTGCCTCTGATGCTGCTCGGACGCAGCGTCCACAACCTGAGCGAATCCCAGGACAATGCCCACCCCCACCACCCTCCGACCAGGGACAGCAGAATGCCCCGCGAAGTGGGGCGAGGTTTAGGGTGGCTTGATCCCCTGTATTTTCCAGAACTTGATGATATAGTGGGAAGATTTGGGATCGAGAAGGCCCAGGACGCTAGGTGACTTTCAATCACTATCCCCACCCACTTGGTGCCATATTTCCTTCCTCCTTCTTCCTTCTTCCTGTTCTTTCCACGGCTCTTGGGCCGCCGACTATATGGAACACAGGAAAGCCTTGTTCTGCTGGACCCAGAGGCTACTGTGACCCGCCCCTAGAGCCAGTTTGGCTCAGAATCTGGTCATTTTCCGCCCCGGAGGAGTTCACTGACCTCAGTCCCAAGGGACGTTTTTTACAGGGGAGGCTACAACTGAATTTAACCAAATGTCTCTGTGGATAGGGAGGCTTCAGACATGAAAGGTTGATGATCAGAGAGGGGCACCTGTAAGTCACGGGAGCCGAAAGCAGTCTGCCGAGGGAGGTTGGGCTGTTTCTTAAGTGCTGCACAAGTCCCTCTGGCCTCGGGAAAACCAGACAAGCCTTGGGCGGTTTGCTGGAGAGAATCTCCGGAGGGTTGGAAGCTGGCTCTGTGTGTAGCTTTACAAGTATGGGTGAACTATTTTCAGCCAGTAATCTTCGTAAGTGTGGTGGTCAAACTGCCACCAGGAGCAGCAGCTCTCAAGTTTAATAGAAATTCCTCCACACTCCTCCCCAGAAAGTCATGTGGCACAAACTGGCCATCACGCCTCTACCTCTTAAGCATTGGGACAGCAGTCTGATGATCCACCAGACCCAGTAAAGGAAAGCAAATTCAGACAATTCAAGAACAGCTATAATAGGGAACCAACCTCCGATTCAGTCTCTTCACAGCATAAGAAGACAGTGCCAGAGTGATTCCGGAAGCAGGGTCATGACATGGACGGGTTTAAAGTCGCTGCAGGTGGTTCCCAGTGTGCAGCCTGCCCTTACTAACAATGTCTGAAGCTGCGGAATTGCCTGGGAATCTTCTTCCAATTCGGATTCCGAGTCAGCCATTTCAAACATCCCGGGTGATTTATTTGGTTGGACCAGGGATTGTGTTGGCTGGCAGTCGTGTGCTGTGTCCTTTGACTAAAGGCAAAATGGTAGATAATACCAAAAAGGCGAACCATAGCATTTCCCCACTCACCCTCACTGCAAGTCAACATTTTTTACATTCAGTGTTTGGTTCAACTGATTTGTATGTCTAGGTTATGACCGGTTTTGTTTTGTTTTCAGAGTTATTTATCGGGTCTTTGTATGCCACGGATGTAGATGCCACTGAATGAATGTGGAGGTCAGAGGACAACCTGTAGGAATGGTTTCTCCTTCCACCAAGTGGGTTCCAGGAATCAAACTCACATCATCAGGATTGGTATCAAGCACCAAGCACCCTTACCCCACTGAGCCATCTAGTAAGCTCCAGCCATACTGTTTTATTATCTTAGGACTGACTAATAACTAAGAAGGAGACTGGGTTTGGGAGCAATCTGAGGGAGAAAGAAGACCAAGAAGGAGGGGTGGGAGGACAATTAATATGGGGATTAGGAAGAGAGGCGGCTCAGAGCACCTCCATGGCACAGAATTGACTCTTTAGATTTGTCTCTATCACGTGAGCCCCTAAAACCGAGGTGTCTCTTGTCACAGCAGATCACTTCTAAGCTGTGGGTGAAGTTACTTAGTCACCCATTATTAACCCTTCGTTATTTTATCTCTTAAAAAGTGGTTCATGCTGATAATTCTAGTACATAGAAGGATCTGGCATGAGGGTGCTTCTCTGACAGACATTTCCTGCAGAGATACAAAACCCAGATCCACTTCCCCAGAAAGGGAACAGACCAAAGTAACAACTGCCCCACACAGCACACACAACCTGGTGAGCCCATGGGAGTTTATTGGGGTAGCTAACACGGGTGTGGGGGAGCGACAACATGGCCCCAGAGTAGCTGTGCTACCAGAGAGCCGGCCCAGCACAGGTAACCACAGCACCTACAGGGCATTGCACAGGGCTGGAGGGAGAAGCAAGGGGGCCAGCTGGTTTCCTCCCAAGGCCGGCTTCTGCTTCTTAGACCTGTGAGGTTTGTTTACTTCCTGAGTTTCAAAAGGGGCCCTCTCCCTGCTGGGGGAATATTTCCATTTGAAGGAAGCAGCTTCCAAGAGATGGCAGGTTAAACACCAGCCTGAACTGCATAGGGACATCTTGTCTGTCTGTCTGTCTGTGTTCCCCCCCCACACACACACACACTATTTTCTTTGTGGAGAGCATGTGCAGTTCTTGCAGACCACCTGAGGTCAGTTACCAGCACCCATCCCAGTCACAATTGCCTGCAACTCCAGTTCTTATTCGTACATATAAATAAATCTTTTAAAACAGAAACAGCTGGGTATGGTGGCATGTGCCCTTAATCCTGTCACTAGCAAGGCAGAAGCAGCCAGATCTCTCTTGAGTTTGAGTATAGCCTGGTCACTATAGTCAATTTCAAACCAGCTTGACCTAAATAATGAGTCCGTGTCTCTCTCTCTCTCTCTCTCTCTCTCTCTCTCTCTCTCTCTCTCACACACACACACACACACACACACACACACACACACAATTGCAGATCGATCCTGTGTGTACATAATAAAGGCAGTGCAGAATGGTATTAAGCAACTAATCCCATGGTCACTTCTCAGAGGTAGTCTTTCCATCCATGTTTAGACTTCCTGAAATATCTTGGCCTTATACAGATGGAGAGGCCTGGAGGTAGTGAACAGTTGGCTCCGCAGTTAAGAGCACTCGTTGCTCTTGCAGAAGACCCAGGTTCGGCTTCTAGCACCCACATGTTGACTCACAGCTACCCATAACTCCAGTTCCAGGAGATGCAAAATCTGACCTCTGCCAACAACAGTCATGCATGTGGTACATACATGCACAAAAAGCAATCACACAAAATAAATACTGTTAAAAGCGTATTGCACAAATCTTTACTACAAAGAGCTCATGTTTTACTTTGAAGACAAACTATTTTTCTGTAGTTACTACCCACTTTCCAGCAAGTGTTACCATTCTTTGTTTAGGGGAGTCTCTAGCTTTGGGACCAAGCTCTTCCTGGACCTACAGTGTGCTCTGTCGGTACCTGAGGAGACTACAGCCAGGCCCTGGGCAAGAAAGAGTGTCTACCTGAAGCAGCTGTGAAGGACAGTTCTGATTTACTCCTGATACACGCATCCCGCAGACACCCTGGCCTTCAGTGTGACCAGGTCGCTGTGACTCTCTACTGTTGCAAAGGAAGAAGTGAAGCGGTCACTTCTGTGGTTAGGTTACAGCATGTATGACTGTCCTAGATAGGGTTACACTTGCTGTAATAAAACACCAGGTCCAAAAGCAAGTTGGGGAGTAAATAGTTTACTTGGTTTACACTTCCACATCGTAGTCCATCACTGAAGGAAGTCAGGACAGGAGTTCAAACAGGGCAGAAGCCAGAAGTCAGGAGCTGATGCAGAGGCCACAGAGTGATTCTACTTACTGGCTTGCTCACCCTGCTGTCTTATAGAGCCCAGGATCACCAGCCCAGGGATGACACCACCCACTATAGGCTGGCCCTCCCACACCAATCATTACTTAAGAAATTGCTGTACAGCCTGATTTCACAGAAGCATTTTCTCAGTTGCGTTCCCTACTTTCAGAACACCTCAGCTTGTATCAAGCTGACTTTATAATAGCCTGGACAGTGATTCTCGTGGCATTTGTTACTTTATTGCTGTGACCACGGGAAGCAACTTAGGGATCATGAAGTGTGTTACTTTGTTGCTGTGATGCCCACGGGAAGCAACTTAAGGAAGAAAGATGCTGACTCACAGTTCGTGGGGATACAGTTCATTACAGACAGAGAGCAGAGTGGCTGGTGACTCCTCGGTGGCAGGAAGACACAAATGAAACTCCTCACCTTACCTCTTGCAGAAAAAGAAGAAAAAGCTGATAGGAAGCTAAACCCAGACATCAACCCTCACCACCCGCAGTGACCAACGTCCTTCAGCAAAGCTTCATCACCTCCTAAGGCCTCCAAAAGCTTCCCAAAGAGCTCTGCGGCTGCGAATCCAAACTAAACCTCCATCTTGTTTCTTTGAACTCTCTCCAGTGACTTTGCTCACCCACTGGCTTCCCTGAAAACAACATGGCGCCAAATCGAGGCCTGTCTACCGGGATCCACAGAGAACAAAGAAGGGGCGTTTTCTGCCAGGAGCTCATAAGGATTTGAGAATTTGACCCAATGGCTCTTAAATCATTGAGTCCTGTCATAACTCTGATGAGTGAGCCAATTGAGGGGCTGTCCCAAGCGAGCCTTATAACTCCAGAACCAGGGGACTCAACTAAGCAATTCCTACGTTCTTAACCCTTAAAACTGTGAGAGGAAAAATCTGCCGTGTCGGAGTGTCTGAGTATCACAGCATAGTGTGCTAGGATTGTGAGTGTTCAGCGTTCAAAGTCAGATGGCCTGGACAAATCTGTCACTTTGCCTACTTGGCAGCACATTTGAGGGTTGGAACTAAATTTCAGCAGCCCACCATGCAAGTGTCACCCCTCTCTGGAGCCCTCCCGTTGCCTGCGGTATTGCAGTTAAGTTAGTACCTCCTTCATCGACCGGGGAAGCTGACCTGCAAAGAAAGCAACTGACACTGTGGGCACCTGGGGGTGAACTTGAGGGATGAGGAGGTGAGGCCTTGGTCTTCTGCAGGGAGAGTTACAGACTGGGGAAGACAAATCAGTGGCAGTAACAGGCCTGGGTCTGGTAAATGTCAGAAGGGGATAGGAGCATAGAAACTGGCGTCAAAGGAGTGTGTGGGACATATTTTTTAAGGACTCAGAAGCTTCACTCCAGAGACTCCACTCATCTGTCTTTCCTCTCTGAAGATCTAAAACACAGCCACAAACCATTTCACATTCCATCACTGATTTGCTGTTTGAAGACGGGCAAGCTGTGACTCTTCCCATTAACAGCGAACAGTAGAATTGGTGCCGAGAGACCTTTATGACCAACTCAGAAAGACCACGTGGCTTCTAGCCTGTTCTCAGCACAGACTCTGTCAGGAGGCATGCTCCACGTCAAAAGTCACAACCCACCCTAGACCCCCGTGCGCAAGCTAGTTGGAGGTGCTCTGGGCAACAGTGCTGGGAGCCCGCGGTTCACGCACCCTGGCCCACTGGCAGGATGGGAGGGAGGTGGACATCTCAGCAAAGCTTCACTCTTACTATAACCCTGTTTTCCAGGACCGCAGCCAGCCCAACCTTCTGTAACCCTCCAGCTTAAGCAGCACCACAGGACAGAGAAGCACCCCGGCAGCGCCCCGTCCAAATTCTTATTCACATCTCAGTTACTTTCTGTTGCCGTGCTAAGTAAGACATCATGGCCAGAGCAACTCACAAAGAAAAGGTAGATTTGGGGCTCATGGTTTCAGAGGAGTCGAACCATGGCCATGATGTAAGAGAGGAGGATAGACAGGCATGGCCCTGGAGTACTGGCCAGGAGCTCACATCTTGACCTACATGAGCATGAGGCAAAGAAAGCTAACTGGGCGTGGCATGAGCTTTTGAAACCTCAAAGTCCCCAAGGCCACACCTCCTAATCCTTGGCAGACAGTTCCACCAACTCAAGACCAAGACTTCAAATACATGAGCCTCTGGAGTCCATTCCCACACAAACCAGCACACATAGCATCTGGGGGAAGTGTGTGTTTTGATCATTAATCTTTGCATGCTTGCTGTGAAACAACAGATGGCCAGAATGTCCACGAACAGAGATAGCATGGCAAGAGTTCCTGTAAATTCATTTTGTTTATGTATGTGTATATGAGTGTGTAGACATTCCTTTGAGTGTAGAGGTCAGACAGAAGAGGTGTCAGATCTCTCGGAGCTGGAGCGACAGACATCTCACAGGACACCCAGTGCGTTGTGTGGTCTGGTCCTCGTGATTGAGAAAACTCGGACCCACTGACCTGTCTCTTCAGTCCCCATGGCAAACCTTAAATCTAGTCATTAAAAAAAATGTTCAGGACAATATTATTAGGGTTTAAAAGGAAATCATAGGACAGGCAAGGTATAAATCTCAGCAGCTTCCCAGAGGAGACGGATGGTGAAGAGGAAGAGAGAAAGCTGCGTCTTTCATAAGGAGGAAGGCTTCAGCGAAGGGGAGGAGCACAAAGCCCTGGAGCAAATGCACTTAGGCTCTGGCTAGACACAGACAGAGACACAGAGAAGAAAGGGGAAGCTCCTGCTCTTTTGAGTCAAGGCTCGAAAGTGCAAACAGGCTTAACAACCTCATAGCCGCTCCTCAGTGGCTGCCAATGCTTGTCACTGATGCGAGAACACAATTTCATTATTTTATAATCGTATGCTCTTGTATGCTCTCCTTTCTTTTTATTTATTTGTTTATTTGTGTGTGTGTGTGTGTGTGTGTGTAGAGAGGGGGGCGTGTCTCTATAGCGCAGGCTGCTGTAGAACTCATAGAGAAATGCGCCTGTCTCTGCTCCCTGAGTCTGGGGACTAGAGGCCTATGCCGCCACAGCAGTTCCTCATTCCCCTGACTTGTCTCTCACACCCCACCTCCTTCTGCCATCCACTGTGTTGCTGGCCTTTTCTCTTTCTTTTTCGTGCAGTTCATAGTATCTTTGAGGTTCTGAGACATTCCTACAGCGAATATGTTTCTCTGGTTTTGTTTGGTTTATGGCACTTTGTGTAGCAAATTCTCCCCCCGTGGAATGTCATGTTTTTCTGACGCTTGCTCTTCTAAGGTTTCATGGTTTTACTGGAAAAATCCCTTCACCATCCACTCAAGGCTCTTTTGAAGAAGCAGAGTTTCCCACTTCAGCAGTGTTAACTCATACTTTATCGTTGATCTGTGTGGTATTTAGTTTGGCATGAGAAATAAGACGTGGCTCCAACTTTTCTTCCCCCCCCCCAATATGGCTATGTAGATACCGTCTGAATAACCCACCTCAAACATGCTTCTTTAAAACGCCAACTTTGGGCCAGCAAGAAGACTCAACAGGTAAGAGACACTCACAGCCAAGTCTGTCCACCTACGCTCAGTACCTGGCCACATGTGACAAAAGCAGAGAACAGACTCTCACAAGTTGTCCTCTGACCTGGGCATGTACATGCCACAGCACATGCCCACACACGTGTTCACACACAACTAATATATAAATGTGATTTTAAACATTAAATTGGCTACTGTACCTTATATTACAGCCTGTCCCTTAGAGTTGCCTGTTTCTGTCCAATACCAAAGTGTTTGTGTTTCTAACTTATATTTTACTATGTGATACAGTTTATACCAAGACTTTGTGACTAGTCTTTGTCTTTGCAAGTGAATTCCAGTATTAATAATCCTATTATAATTTTGGTTAGAATCTTCTTCAAGTTGTAACCTTTAACCTCAACTCTTGGATTTTCTTCCTTTCTACTTGGAATTGTTAAAGCAGGCTTAGCTATTGTTGCCTTACTGAATATTAACTAATTTAACTGACACATCACCCTGTGAAACTGGAGCTATATTATCCTGTTTTACAAAGGGAGGATCTGGGACACAGAGAGGCTAAGTAGCTTACCCAGGGCCACACAGCTAGTTAACTGGCAGAAAAGGGGATTTCGACCCAGGAGTTGAGTTTCCAGGGGCATTCTCTTAGCCCCATTCTCCAGAGATCCGGGACAGATGGAAATATAATGTAATGTGCCTAGGATTAAGGACAGAATGGTATTAAAAGACACAGGTAAGTGTACCTCTCACCCCTCATCAAAACAGCTTTTAGCAACGGATGGCAACTATTACGGAGAACCACAACTGGTCATTATGCAGAGTAAGTGACCATGGAGTGCCCAATACCAACTGAGAAATCTGCAAAGCAACCCGATATCTCCTGCTCAAGCTCAGAGAAATCACAGAAGAGGGAGCAGAAAGATTGTAAGAGCCAGGGCACCAGATTGGTAGATAGTGTCCCTTAGGCGTGACAGGGAAGCTGCACACACGAGCCCTCAGCCATAGGACCACCTGGACAAGATGCTGACATGACAGTGTGGATGGGGAATTCCATGTGGTGGCACCCTAGATGAAGAGCCACGGGAGGCCGACGTCTGCGGAGAGAGGGAGCGTCCGATGAGCTTCCATGCAGGCTCCAACCCCGTACACATAAAGTTCAATGGCTCCCTGCATTATATACACATGTGTGCATATATATACACATGCTTATGTGCATACATGTAACAATAACGAAGAGATCACGGGCTTAGGAGTGGACATGGGAGGAGCTGGAGGGGAACAGAAGTTGTAGACACACTGCTAGTACAGGAATTTCTTTAAAAAATGAAATCATGGGGCTGGAGAGATGGCTCAGTGGTTAAGAGCACTGACTACTCTTCCAAAGGTCCTGAGTTCAAATCCCAGCAACCACATGGTGACTCACAACCATCGGTAATGAAATCTGGCATCCTTTTCTGGTGTGTCTGAAGACAGCTACAGTGTACTTAGATATAATAACAATAAATAAATCTTTAAAAAATAAAGTCACCTTTAAAAACAGTAAGGAACACACACACATACACACCATTTACTTTTTTTCCCCACTTTACTTGAACCCAACAAGAAATTTAGGAGGAGCCCATATGAAAGCTGTAGGCTGCAGTCACTCAGAATCTGGCCCATTATGTCCTCAAGGAGAGGGTCTACCACTCTTGATAGTAACTTGGAGTGTTTTCATTGTTCAAGAGTACACAGCTTTCTGGCTTGGCAGCTGCAGCATGAGCTCACTGCTGTGGAATTATTCAGAGAGGTAGAGAACAGAACAGGGTTTCCAGAGCCTGGAGCAGGGGCAGTGAGAGCCAGGGGGTAGAGGAGGAAGGTTGGATGACCGTGTGGTGAGCTATTGAATAGTACAATAGTTGTAGCAAATTATACTGAATTTTTTAAATGGAAGAAGAGGTTTAAATAGTTTTATCATAAGGAAATAGTAAAAGCTTGAGGTAATAGATAATTTGGAACAGTCTTTCTCCCTCTCTTTCTCTCTCTCTCTCTCTCTCTCTCTCTCTGTATATATGTGTGCATGTGTTTATATGTGTAGTATATATATATGTATGTATGTGTGTATGTGTGTGTCTGTGTATGTTTGTATGTATGTATGCACGTGTGTGTACATGTGTATGTGTGTATATATGTGTATGTATGTATGTATGCATGTGTATGTTATATAGAGCACATGGGACCCTATAAACATACACAGTTTTGTTTGTATCCATTCAACTCTTTCACATCCACTAAGATGGAAAAAACTTTTTTTGTAACTATTGACAAAGATGTAAAAAATTAAGAGATGTGACAAGTAGCCCAACTTCAGAGGCTTGTAAAGTAGTTCCTTAAAACATTAAAAAATAGGGGCTGGAGGGATGGCTTTTTGGTTAAGAGTGATTACTGCTTTTGCAGCAGACCCAAGTTTTATTTTTAGGATTTACGTGAGAGAGCTCACAAGTTCCTGTAACTTCAGTCCCCAGGGATCTGACACCTCTGGCCACCATTGGTACCTGTATTTATATGCACATGTACTCACACACATGTGTGTGTGCTCTCGTGTTTATGTGCACACTCGTGAGCACACACACCATTGAATTAATAAAGATAAATATTTTTAAAATTAAAAATAGAACTATCAGACAGTGGTAGCACACACCTTCAATCCCAGCACTCAGGAGGCAGAGGCAGAAGAGGCAGGTTTGAGGCTAGCCTGGCCTACAGGTGACAGCCAGGGATATGTAGTGAGATCCTATCTCGAAAAAACAAACAGAAGGGTTAAGATGCTAAATTTTATGTTACATTACATTATATATATTTTTATCACAGTTAAAGGTGGTGCACGCCTTTAATCCCATCACTTTGTAGGCAGAGCAGGGAGATTTCTACCTGCTGAAGCCAGCTTGTTCTACATAAAGGGTTCCAGGCCAACCAAGACTATATTGACACTCTATCTCAAATACATATAATAGAAACATGCCCTTAGGGTCAGTGTAAGGATGCATGTGCATATTTATTTACAAGTATGCAAACACACAAACTATGCAAATAATCAAGATAAGATTCTTTGGGTTCCCATCTTTCCAATGATCACCTATGAAAAAGAGCTGATGATTGGGTCACGGGGAGACAATGCGATGACCCTGCCCCATGCTGTTCCTCATGATACCCAAGCTCTGAGAGCAGCCGAGAAGATACAGCACACATTCACAGTGGACTGTGAGTCAGCGGAAATCACGACGTTCACGGGAGAACAGACAGAACTGGGGGTCGGAATATCGAGCAAGATAAGCTAAGGACGATAAGATAAGATAAGGACGAGCTCGATGTTTCCTCTCTTGGGTGGAACTAGATTTCAGGACAGGAGAGAAGAGGGACAGCGAGAGGCACAGGAAGAATTCTAAACCTCAGCGTTAGCAGTGTTGGGGTTCAATGGCGAGGGGCACAGAGTGCACACAAAGCTCCACTCATCAGCCACGATGTCGGTGGTTAGAGTGTCTTACCTGCTTATACATTTGTATCCTTTAAGTTGCACACTGCGTTTGTTACTTTGTGTGGCTGTGATCTAAATCCCCAGCCTGTGCAACTTACAGAGCCGACTGTTTATTTAGGCTCCGAGCTTCAGAGGTCGCAACCCAAGTTTCAGAGAGTCAAATCGACTCCACTGACTCTGGCTCTGTGGACACGTGTTCACCTCACGACAAACAGGAAGCCAAGGAAGACCGGGGACCAGCGAGCCCTTCCAAAGCATCCTGCTAAGTGGACTGCTTCCTCAGTGAAACCCCCTCCCCGAGATATCCACAACCTTACAAACCATGCCACTATCTAGGGCCAAGCATTCAACACACGAGCCTGTAAGGGCACTTCATATTCAAGCTACATCAGAGCTTCATGCATTGTAAAATAAATGTGAAAAATAAAGGTGAAAAGTTCCCCCAACTGCTGCTGCTGCCACTGCCATCACCACCACAAGAGAGAAGACCATGAAAGGGTGAATTGAAGAGATCACCTCTTGTCACTGCCTGGGAAGAGTCATCTGATCCACATAAGCAGCTCTCTGCCTCCACCCAAGTCTAGCTGTCATTTCTCATACAGGATATCGCAGCTACAGAGTACTTAACCCCCATGGGATGCCCTTTTCGGCCTCTGCTGGCACCAGGAAGGTAGGCATGAGGACCACAGATATATTTTCAGGTAAAACACCCATACACACAAAATTAAAGTTTTCTAATATAGTCCTGTCTTAATCAGGGTCTCTATTCCTGCACAAACATTATGACCAAGAAGCAAGTGGGGGAGGAAAGGGTTTATTTAGCTTACACTTCCACATTGCCGTTCATCACTAAAGGAAGTCAGGACTGGAACTCAAGCAGGTCAGGAAGCAGGAGCTGATGCAGAGGCCATGGAGGGATGTTTCTTACTGACTTGCTTCCCCTGGCTTGTTCAGCCTGCTCTCTTATAGAACCCAAGAATACCAGCCCAGAGATGGCACCACACACAAGGGGCCCTTCCCCCTTGATTACTAATTGAGAAAATGCCCCACAGCTGGATCTCATGGAGGCACTTCCCCAACTGAAGCTCCTTTCTCTGCGATAACTCCAGCCTGTGTCAAGTTGACACACAGAACCAGCCAGTAAAAGTCCATAACCACTTGCCCAAGGAATGGTATTGCCTACAGTGGGCTGGGCCTTCTTATGTCAATAGACAAGCTGATCCTCCACAGACATGGCCACGGGCCAGCTGATCCAAGCACTCCCTCAGTTAGAACACCCTTCTCAGATGACTCAAGGGTTAAGTTAGCGGCTAAGCTAACGAGGACAAAGGGTTAAACACATGTAATAGTGTTTCAGCAATACTGGGACTGAACCTAGAGACCTGCAGGGCAAAGGCCCTAGTACTTGAGCCGTGTGCTCAGCTCAGAAGGGAGGTCTGTGTGCAGAGTTACGAATGCACAGCTGAGTCAGGACGTGGGTTACTTTCTCTTTCCTAACCTGCTCACACAGACAGATACCACGGGAGGAGTGGAGGACACGTGTCCTGTGTGAAATAACGTCACCCACCTTAACTAAGCAAAGTCTCTTTTATGCTGCCAAGCATAACCCAAAAGAGTCCACAGCAGCTAACCACAAAATTATATCTGTTTACCTCAGTAACTAAAGTGAACCGAGCAAGCAAAAGACTTGGGCTTAAATGACAGCCATCTTTGTTCTCTTTTAAGACCCGGTCTTTCTATGTGGCCCAGGCTGTAGCTAATGACACACAGGCTGGAGTAATTAAGAGAAAGAGCTGTGACCCCGTGTACCTCCCAGACCAAGGCCAACGTATGGATAGATGAGCGACAAAGGAAACAGAATGGAATTCTTGATAGGATCTTGGTGGCAACTAGAGGGATATTCACTCTAAAATCATTCCAACTTTGCTGTGCATACATGTATCATTTTTGTAACAAAGATAAATTCCATTCCTAGGTATATATTCCGGAGAAGCAAAAATAGGTGTGCAAAAAAAAGCTTGCACGCAAATATTCATATGGGAAATATTAATAACAGCCCTGAAGAGGAGTCAACACATATCTATATATGGTGAGTGGGTAAAAAATAAAATATTAAGTGAACTGGCCAACCCCATCATCTAGTCCATCAATGAACTGCTAGAATGAATAAAGGGACCCTACAGCTCCAGAGCTTCCGGGATCTCCACGGCACAGGGCAACAACAGGATATCCAGGAGGAGTTCCGGTGAGGATTCAGTATTGATGGAGTAGCAGCAGCCAGAGACCTTGAACCAGACCAATGACTCATTGCAATGAACATTTGCAAGAAGTGTGGGCAAAGGGGCATACTGTGGGACACACTGTGACACAACACAGCTTCCCCGTTGGGGGTGAGGGGAGGTTGGAAGGGTGGATGGAGGACAGGTATGAGGGAAGGGGAAGATGAGCGGGATCGGGGTGCAAGATGTGAAATTCATAAAGAACCAAAAAAAGTCAAAAACATATCAAACGCTTTTCAACCCTCGCTCGTCCTGGTTAGCTTCAACTGTCAACCCGACAGAGTCATCTGAGAGCACTGCTGTAACTGAGGGATTGTCCGGATCAGATTGCTCTGTGCGGAGGACTGTGCAGGATTGGGTTAATTGCCATTTAGGAGGGCCCAGCCCACGGCAGGCAGTCACTCCCTGGGCAGGTGATCCTGGACTGTATAAGAAAACTAGCTAGCCTGGCGGGGGTGGCGCACGCCTGTAATCCCAGCACTCTGGGAGGCAGAGGCATGCGGATTTCTGAGTTCGAGGCCAGCCTGGTCTACAGAGTGAGTTCCAGGACAGCCAGGGCTATACAGAGAAATCCTGTCTCAAAAAACCAAATCCAAAAAAAAAAAAAGGAAAGAAAAGAAAACTAGCTAAGCTGGAGCCTTGAAAGAACTAGCAAGCTGAAAATGTTACTTTGTGACAAAAAATAAAATAAAATAAAATAAATAAAATAAATAAAATAAATAAAATAAAACAGTGATGAGTGCTACTTGAATGAACTTTGAAACATTATGTTAAATGGAAAAAGCTGCGATGGTTTGTGATGGTCAACCTGATAGTACTTAGAGTCACCGTGGAGACAAATCTCTGGGCATATCCTGAAGGATTATTTGAGGACTATGATGTGGAGACCCACCATAAACATGGGCAGTACCGCTGCATGGCCTGGGCCTTTGATCTGTATAGGAAGGAGAAAGAGAATGAGTTTTCATCCTTTTGACTTCCTGACTGCAGATGCACTGTGACCAGCGGCCTCAGTGCCCATGGCCAGCGGTTCCCCACCATGGTGGGCTGTACCCAGAAGCTGAGCCAAAACTTCCTTCCTTTTGTCGGGTATGTTAGCACAGCGGTGAAGAAGGTAACCCACGCAGAAACCAGGCACAGAAGAGCCCAGGTTATACGGTTCCATCCATAAAGAAGACGCATAGTCTCAGCAGAAGATTGAAGATGGTTAGGATCAGGGCAGCTGGAGGGGGAGGGAGAAAGAACGAAGGGAGAGAGGGAAGGAGAGTGGGATGGAGGGAGAGAGGGAAGGGAGAGGGAGAGAGAGAGTGGGAGGGAGGAGAGAGAGGGAGGGGGAGAGGGAGGGGAATGGGGAGAGAGAGGGAAGGGAGAGGGGAAAGAGGAGAGAGGAAGAGAGGGGAAAGAGTAGGAGGGAGGAGAGAGAGGGAGGGGGAAAGGGAGAGGGAGGGGGATGAAGAGAGGGAAGGGAGAGGGGAAAGAGAGGAGAGAGGGGGAGAGAGAGAAGGAGGGAGGAAGGGAGAGGAGGGAGAGAGAGTGTGGTTAATAAACATGGATTTTCTTCTGAGAAGGAACTATCACATTTTTAATATTAAAAGTAGAATTTAAAGCTAATTTCAATCTGGGAAATGTTTCTCTTTTTTCTTGGAAATCCACACAGCATCTCATTACATGGGTACATTGTTCTTTAAGGATTACTTGTTGGGGTTAGGTGATGGTACACGCCTTTAATCCCCTCCCCGCACTGGGGGACAGAGGCAGGTCTGTCTCTGACTTTGAGGCTAGCCTATCCTATTTTCCGTAGTGAGTTTCTGGACAGCCAGGGCTACAAAGAGAAACCCTGTCTGAAAAGAAGCGCGCACACACACACACCCACACACCATTATTACTTATTTGAGGCTGGAGAGATGGCTCAGTGGTTTAGAGCACTACTCTTCCAGGGGACCCACAGGCTGTCACAACTGCCTGTAACTCTAGTTCTAGTTCTACAGGATTCAGCGATTCAGTAGCCTCTGCTGGCCTTTCAGAGTGTGGTAGTTGAACAGGAATGGCCCCCAAAGACTCGTGAGTTTGAATGCTTGGCCATAGGGAGTGTGGCCTTGTTACAGGAAGTATGTCACTGTGGGGGCGGGCTTTCAGACCTCATATAGTCAAGCTACACCCAGTGTGGCACACGGTCTTCTTCTGCTGCCTGCAGATCAAGATGTAGAACTCTCAGCTCCTCCAACCCTGTGTCTGCCTGCCCATTGCCATGTCTGGGAAACATGTTTCCTGCCATGTTAATGCTGTACTGGCTGGATTTGTGTGTCAACTTGACACAGTCTGGAGTTATGACAGAGAAAGGAACCTCCTTTGAGGAAATGCCTCCATGAGATCCAGCTGTAAGGCATTTTCTCAATTATCGATCAAGTGGTGGGGGGCATTGTGGGTGGCGCCATCCCTGGGCTGATAGTCCTGGGCTCTATAAGAGAGCAAGCTGAGCAAACCAGGGGAAGCAAGCCAGTAAGGAACATCCTTCCATGGCCTCTGCATCAGCTCCTGACCTGCTTGAGTTCCAGTCCTGACTTCCTTTGGTGATGAACAGCAGTGTGGAAATGTAAACTGAATAAACCCTTTCCTCCCCAGCTTGCTTCTTGGTCATGATGTCTGTGCAGGAATAGAAGCCCTGACTAAGACAGATGGTGTCTCTTCACAGCAATAAAACCGTAACAAGTCAGAGAGTATCTATGAATACGTGTGGTACTCAGAAAAACACGCACACATATAGTTTAAAATGTTTTAAATTATGTGTTGATGGACATTTAAAACGTTGCTGTTATACTCCACGCATCCATTACCACTCCCACCGCGGAGTTTTTCTATTACCACTCCCACCGCGGAGTTTTTCTATTACCACTCCCACCTCGGAGTTTAGCACAGACCAATGCACCGCGTAGTTTTGCAACTGTTGGATAAATTCTTAGAAGCAAGATTGTAGGGTCAAAATGTTGTGCTTTTAAACATTGGTAGACTTAATTTTGATGATAAATCCTCCTCATGTGTGGCTAAGGTTTGCACCAGATGAGGACTCCCTCACCCCCTTCCCCATGGCCATGTCACAGGTGACACCTTCCCTGATAAAGGGTTCTCAGCTCTCCTCCTCTCCCTCCCCACGCTGGCATGTTCACGCTTTGCCCTGTGGTGAGCACCTAACTTCCCTCATGCCTATGTTTGGTCACATC
Organism: Apodemus agrarius; assembly: GCA_964023405.1. Classification (NCBI taxonomy): domain Eukaryota; kingdom Metazoa; phylum Chordata; class Mammalia; order Rodentia; family Muridae; genus Apodemus; species Apodemus agrarius. The sequence continues at coordinate 3,975,726 of OZ030013.1, forward strand.
CCTTGACACCGTCAGCTGCTCAGGAAGTCCAGCCCTCTCTGGTCTTTCTATAAACAGAGGCCAATAATTACACATTCTAAGGTCCAAGCACAGGTTGCACAGGTGGACAGACGTGGAAGTCACACATCCTGGGTATCAGGACTTTTCACACTGGGCCTGGGCAGATGGCTCGGTTTGCAGAGTGCTTTCTATGGAAGCATCTGGAACAGAGCTCAGGTCCCTGGTACCCACATAACAAGCTGTGCACTACAAGGTGTATCTGAACTCCCGCCCTGGGGTCAAGGGGGCAAAGGCAGGTCTGCCAGCCGAGTGGAACTCATGAGTTCCACATTCGGTGAGAGACTCTGTCTCAGAAAAGCAACTGAAGATGACACGGGACAGTGACTTCTGACCTTGACATGTGACGTGCACACATGCACATGGGCCCACATGCATGCTGGCACACGGATGTATATATGTAACTTCAAGCTTTCCCAACCATGCATAAGTTCCCTGAAATAATGATTCTGAGACCTAATATATTCATGAACAAATGCTTAGGTCATAAGCTTGGGCCTGTTCTCGGATTGCCTCCTATATTAACTATCCTGTTTATTCCAGTCTAAGTCCCGCTGTGTGGCAGGTTGCCTGGTCCTCAATTTCAGGTGACCATCTTCCTCGGTGTCTGGGTGAAGTTCCTGTGCCTTTCTACCTCTCAGAATCCACCCCACACCAGATGTCCCACCTTCTAATCCCACCTCAGCTCATTGGCCACAGGCTTTTTTATTGACAGGTGAAGCTTCCATACACTGCACAAGAGATCATCTCTGCATATACCCACAGGGAGACTCACATTTGTCTCATATGGCCTTCATCCTGCTAACGCTCATGAATGCCTACAATCTACAAAGCTTGTCCTACAGACAAAAGAACAAGGAAATGAGTGGGTACAGCCACCTCACAATTGTAGAAGTCTTTCCAATCCCTACATACTTCTTTTTTTATGAATATTGATGGGCAATTATAACATCATTAGCTGTAATTAAATTCTCATTTTGTACTTTTCAATTTTTCCTTGCTTTAAGCAACACCAATAAGATGTAATTATCTGAAATATTCCTTGGAACTATGCCTCTACACATGGGCCCTTACTACTTTAAACTTACTGCACATTTATTATTGATTTTGTGTATGTGTGTGTGTATGCAATTGTGTGTGGGTGTGTGCCCCACGGCAAGTGTGAGATCAGAGGACAGCTTGCAGGAGTTGGCTCTTTTCTTCTTTCGTGTAGATGCGGGGGACTGAACTCAGGTCATCAGGCTTGGCCACGAGTGCTTTTACTGGGTGAGCCATCTCGCCAGTCCCTGCGCATTGTTTGTTCACCATCTAAAGGCAGTAGTCGCCAGTGCTCCTGAGGAGACTTTCTTCTCTTGAGAATTTTATGTTTCCTGACCACCACAGAGGTCTCACCCCTGTCCCCCCACAGAGGTCTCACCCCTGCTCCCCCACACACAGAGGTCTCACCCCTGTCCCCCCCTCACAGAGGTCTCACCCCTGCCCACCCCCAGGTCTCACTGACTGTCTAAATGTGATTGGTTGTTGATTGTGCCTTACTCTTTTTTCAATTCCCATGAATTAGTCATCACAGCAGATTTGCAGTATAATTAACTTGTAGCTTTGATTTTTTTTCATGGCAGAATTAACAGAGTGAAATTTTTCCATGGTAGAACCACACTCTATATTTATTTCTTCTTTAAATAAATGTTTCCAAATTCAGAAATGCAAGATCTATCACTTAATTTCTATCCCAACCCTCCTTCCAAAGACAAGAAGCAGCTCCTCGGAGCCTCTGGTGGGGGCTCACTCCTCTGCCCTCCCACAGTCCGGCCTCCCAAGCCACACCAAAGCCTGAAGAGACAAACGTGGGAAAGAAGAAAGGGCTGTCTTGGGCTCCGGGCTTCTCCGTGGCCGCAGCTTCCGTTGCTTTTAGGCTGTGCTGAGCCGGAGGTGTCGTATTGGAAGTGCCTGGGAGAGGAAAACTGCTCCCTTAGGGCACCCAGGAAGCTAAGAGGAAAAACGGGAGCCAGCGTGACACCTCAGTAGAGAGAGAATGTGTCTGCTGTCAAGCCAGACCACCTGAGTTCGAGTCCGGAACCAACATGGTGGAAGGAGAAAACAGACACACAAAAGGTGTTTTCTGACCTCCACATGTACAACACACACACACACACACACACACACACACACACACACGCACGCCCATGCACTCATTGGATGGATGGATGGATGGATGGAAGGATGGATGATGGATGGATGGACAGACAGATAGACAGTGTAATATAAAAATTAGGCACCAAAAAAGAGAAGATATACATGAGTGGACAGAGCCCTCGTGACCTCTAACCCTGACTGACACCCCTCCAGGTGCACTGTACAGATCTCCCAGATCTCTCTCCAGTGAAGCTGACACTGAAGTCTCTCCAGTGAAGCTGACACTGAAGACCAAGCATCACAGGAACCTTCTCCTGTCCTCCACACCACCGCCCAGGCTGTGTCTTGGGGGCCATCCCATGATTGCTACACTCTGCTTAGGCAGGATGGCGTTCCCGCTGCTTGCCGGGCCACAGACCTACCTTTCTTTTCAGTCTGAAGGAAATCCCTTCTCGTCTCCTTCGGAGGCACGGCCTCTTGTTCTGTTACGGCTGCAGAACACCGAGCTTTGAAAAAAAGAAAAAAAATTCCCACCGTCTGTCTACCTCCTTGTGCTTCAGACGCATACTGCGATGGCGATGGCGGCTGTGAGGTGAGAGGCGCCGGGCCAGGAAGTGCCTGCCCTGAGGAGCTGACAGCAACCAGGAAGTCAGAGGAGCAGAGAGCAGACACCAGACAAGCAGAGTGCGCCTGGGGTAGAGGGCAGGGACAGCCTCTGGAGAGGAGGTCGGGCGGTTCCTCACGGGCTGGCCCAGGGTTGGAAACATATCCAACAGCAGAAAGACGCCCGAAGGCCTGCGTCTGCGGGCGCGCCCTCCAGTACTCTGCTCATGTAAGTGTGGACTGAACTGCTTTCCAGCCAAGCTCAGGATGGCTGACAACACCTGCCCTCTTGGCACCAGGCTGGGTCAGAAAGCCAACAAAGCAACCGCCATTGAGTTCAGGCAGGCTTTTCTGTTCTGCCCCCTGAAGCTTCGGGGGGGGGGGATCTTAATACACAACTGTACCCTGCACTAGAAGCTAGGCCAGGGATGGACAGAAACCATTGGTATCTATGGCCTTCATGGCTGTTTCCCACCAAGTCAGAAGTGGCTGTCAGCAGTGGCTTCCTCCATATGGACTCGGAAACTGGGGTCTCTTATTTGCCACGTGAGGACGACCCAGACATTCGGAGGGAGCAAATGGCGGGGCAGGAAGGCAGCTTGTAACTGTTTGGATTTTTTTTATGCTCCCCAGGCTCCCTAATAATGACACACAGAGGCTTGTTTATTTATGAATTAATAATTCATTATCCTGCTTAGATTATTCTATGTCTGACACATGGCTGGTTACCCATCCTTAGTTTCATAATCCAACTTTCTTCCACTCTGGGTGGCAAATCCTTCTGCTCCTGAGTATATCCCACAGTTCCCCTCTCTCTGCCAGATGTCCCACCTTCTAATTCTACTTCAGCTTATTGGCCATCAGATTTCCATTGACAGGTGATGCTTTCACAAAGTGCACAAGAGATCATCCCCCAAGGCGGCTCACCTCCCCAGGGTGCTGAGGCCAGGTGCCGTAGGTTTGCTTTGACAGCAGCTGTTTATTTCCTCTCGGGGCTGGAGTCCGGAAGTCTGTGAGGGTGTCAGTGGACCACACACCCCTGGAGGCTCACGCGGTCCGTCGATTCTGCTCTGGACTGTGTTTCTGGGTGTGCATCCCTGGTGCTTGTTTGTTTATAGGCACGCCCCTCCACCTCTACCTCCAGCTTTCCGAATGTTCTTCCCTCCTGTGGTTGTCTGAGTCTCCTCTACAAGGTCACCAGTCATGCAGCTCAGGCATTTCGACTTCATCAGATTTGCAAATTTACAGATAGTCCTCCAACGAAGGTGGGGTGGCGTCACCGTAGACTGGCCATAAACTGAAACTACCATAAATGAAACATGGTATCCTACTTATCAACACAATATTCTGTAGCCAGGCATGGTGAGGCATGTGTGTAATCCCAGCACTCTGGAGACAGAGACAGGAGGATCTCTGGAGTTCAAGGACAGCCTAGTCTATGTAGAGAATTCCAGGTCAGCCAGGGTTAAACAGTGAGACTCTGTTTCAAACAACAACAATAACTCCCATAGCATACTGTAGATTGCCAGTCTAACCTCCAAACTACAGACTGCATGCCTTGAAGGATAATTATAAATGTTGCCCAGCACATATGTAGATGGCAATGTCATGTCACAAATCTCAAATACTTGGTCACCCCTGCGTGTAGAACATGTTGTCTTCCCTGGCCATCAGTGGGTTATGACACCCAGTGTCCTGAGAGAGGATTATACAGCACAGGCTAATTGGGAAGATCAGCATGTCTGTCAGAATCACACTTTATGCCTCTATCACTTAATACCACCCAAACTCAGAGAGCCAGGGATCAATGCACCAAAAGCTGGAGACCACTCGTCCTTCCAAACGGTGTCTTACTCACAGGCGAGGGGGGTTTACCATATTTTTGTAGGAAAATAAAACCCCATACTGCCTTGGTCTATCTCAGAGGCCTTTCTATTCATGACTTTGCCATCCTGAAGTCCCAGCTAGCAATATCTTCTGTTGTACCAGAGAATGGATCCTGGGTTTGCTCTAGATAAAGAGAACCCTAATTAACATCCCACACAGAATCCAATAACCATTATTGATTATTTCTATTGCATTTGAGTTGTGCTACGGCTTTTAAATATCTCACTAGATTCCAAATGGATGGGGAAGAGACAAACAGAAATAACACGTATGCCTCCTTCCGGCCTCCGCAGACTGCTCCACAGTTGGGGCTCTCACAAAGATGAGGAGAGGAGCCCAAGGGGACTGAGTATGTGCTCAAGGGTTCACAGTTGAAACAGCAAGCCTGGGGCTGGAAAGACGGCTACGTCAGTAAAACTGCTCTTACATAATAACAGCTGGAGTGAATCTGAGCCCTAGAAACTCAGGGGAAGCTGGGTCTGGCAATGCGCACCTGGAATTCCAGCACTGGGGGAGCAGGTGCGGAGAGAAGGGGTGCCTGGAGCTTACTAGCCAGTCAGTCCAACTGATGTCGCAAGTCCAGGCTCAGAGAGACTAACAACACAACCAACCAAGGCCTCCACGATGGCTCAGCGGGTAAAGGTTCCTGATGATCTGAGTTCAATCTCGAGGACCCACGGGGTAGAAGGAAAAAAACCAGATGCCTGAAAGTTGTATTGTGACCTACATGTGCACAATGTGACATGTGCACACATATACCACATAAATAATGTAAAAAAATAACAAAATAAGATGGAGAGACCTGGCTGTGGTGACTCATTCCTTTAATTCCGCCACTTGGAAGGCAGAGGTAGATGGGTCTCTTTTGAATCCTAAGCCTGCCTGGTCTTAGAGATTTCTAGGTCAGCCAGATCTACACGGTATGAGTCTGCCTCAGTGAAGCACAGTATGAGTTGCCTCAGAGAGCAACTGAGGAAGACACTGATGTAGAGCTCTGGCCCCCTCCCATATACATGCACACAGATGAACATGCACATGGGAACATGCAGATGCACACGCACATACATGTACATACATGCACATACATGTACATACACATGCATGTATATACATACAATGCATACACCTGTGTACACCCATGCATGCACACACATGTACACACATGTGTATGCATGCATGTACATAACACATGTACATACACACATGTACACATACACATACACATACACACACACCAGCAAGCCTAAGTCTGGAAACAGTTTTCTTTCCCCCATTTCAGCAAACCCCATGACTAAATTCTGACTGTCACTTTCAGTAATAACACACAATATTGATATTTTACTTCAAAATATCTATGAAACTATCCAATCCTCCAGCCACCTTCAGGGGACTTTCTATGCACTTGACCTAACACCAGCCACAAAAATAACTCCTGTACCTTGACCTCTGTCTTTCAAAATGCATCAGCTAAAATCGTTGTCTTTAGGAGCACGTGAAGACCTTACTCTCTCTGGGTCCCACACAGCAAGCTTCATGCAAGAAACCAGAAGATCCTCACCCCCAGTCCTGGCTTTCCATGCATTCGTGCTTGGCTCTTATTTTCATTTTTGAATTTAATTTTATCTGTATGAGTGTCTGCCTGGAAATGTGTATATGCACCACATGTGTGTCTTGCATTTTCAAAGGCCAGAAGAGAGCATCAGATCCCCTGAAACTGGAGTTCAGATGACTATGAGGGGCCGTGTGGGTGCTGGGAACCACCTGGGTCCTCTGCAAGAGTGGCCTTTACTACTGAGCCCTCTCTCTGACCCTTTTAATTTTTAGATTATTCTATTTATTTGTTTATTTATCTGTTATTTATCTGTGTGTGTATGTGCATGTGTGCGTATGAGTGTGTGTGAGAGTATGTGAGTGTGTGTATGTATGAGTGAGTGTGTGTGTACATGTGTGTATGTGTGTGAGTATGAGTGTGTGTGAGAGTATGTGAGTATGTGTGTGTGTATGCACGTGTGTGTACATAGCACATAGTTCAAGGCCTCAGGAATGTTAGAGGGGATTGGCTCTCCCACTCAGCTCTGGGCACTGAGCTCAGGCACTCGGGCTGGCAGCAAGCACCTTACCTTCCGAAGCATCTTGCCAACAGTCCACGTATTTTTAGCCAGCCCACATTTCCTCTGTTCATGTAAGTTTAATTTTTGTTCTCTCATTTGTTCTGATATGTGTTTCTGAAATAAACATTTTTAGTTAAGAAAAAAGAAGTATTATGCAATGAACGGCAGGCAAAGGGAAGGAGACCGTTCCAGATTTTAAAGGAAATGAGGCAGAGCTGAAGGCTATGTGTATAATTTGAGGAGATTCAGGCAAAACAAACATAGAGCGATGTTGGTGAGATGGCCAGTGGGCTTTGACAGTGGACTACAGATCACGGTTTCAGGAGCTAAGCAGCTGAGCGCTCGAGAGAAGGCTCGGCAGTTCAGAGCACTGGCTGCTCTCCCAGAGAGCATGTATCAGGGATGCATGGTTGAGCTTAGGTCATGATGAAGACAGTTGACCACATGATAACTGCTGTCGGTGCTTTAAAAGATGCATGTCTTAGACCTGTCATAAACATAAATTCACAAAAGCAAATGCTCAGAGTGGGAGAGCCAATCCCCACTAACATTCCTGAGGCCTTGAACTATGTGCTATGTACACACACACATGCACACACACATGTACACACTCTCACACACACTCACACACTCTCACACCCACACTCATATACACACATGCACACACACACACACACACACACACACACACACACACGGTCCCTAGCACTCAATGGAGGCTCACAGCCATCTGGAGCTCCAGTCCCAAGGAGCAGACTTCTGTACATGTGTGTATGTATAGAACAATAATTATAGAAGAGGTCATAAATTTAAGAGGGAGCTGGGGGTCAAGGGAGGAGCTAGAAGAGGTCATGGTGTAAAACGATGTAAATGCAGTATTCGAAAAATAATAAACAAAACTTTAAAAGAATTACAGTTGCCTCTCAACCTCCTCGCTGAGATCAAGTGAAGAACGTTGTTAATTATTTTAGGTGTGATAGACAAATGGCATCCTGGGGCTGTGTGTCCATAGCTTTTCAGATGCACGTTGAAGCAAGTTAGAATAAGATGCAGGGAGTCTGAAATGGGCCTTTAAACTCGACATGGGAGAAATGAAGCCAATATTGTAACATGGTGATACTACCTTAAGATTTGCTTTTGTGAATTTATGTTTATGACGGGTCTAAGACATGCATCTTTTAAAGCACCGACAGCAGTTATCATGTGATCAACTGTCTCTTCATGACCTAAGCTCAACCATGCATCCCCGATACTCTGAGGCACGGGTAGTCTTCTATTTGATAGTCTTTAAAGCCAATCCCAGCTCACTTTGCCAGTGTGGACTTCAAAATGGCTTCCTTAAATCCAGAACAAAATTAAAACATCTTGCTTCATGGAGCCTCCATTCTTGACATTTTTGTTGTTTTTCTTTGGTGTATATACGTGATGCACATACTTATGAGTGTCAGCGTTTGCATGCACACATGTTGCATGCACACGTGTGCATGTGGAAGCCCAACATCAATGTCGAGTGTCTTTCCCTCGCCTCCCGTCTTTAAAATGCGGGGTCCCTCACTGAACCCGGAGCTCACTGGTGCTGCTAGGCTTGCTGGCCAGCCTCAGTCAGTTTGCCCATAGGTTGGTTCCCATCTGAGGTGCAGAGCTGACCTCATGCCACTCCCCGTAAAGAATGTGCAGACCAGTCTCCTGATGCCACACCTTTACACACAGCGCAGGGACAAGGTCACACAAGGAAAGGGTTCCCAGGAGAGTAGGAAGTTCCTGAGCGAGAGAGTGGTGAGGTGGTAAGAGACAACCACAGGCTCAGAGAGCCACCAGGGTCAGACTGATCTTCCTCATAATCGTTCCAGGTATCTCCTAACTCCAAACTGAGGATGCGGATCTTTGTAGGAGCTGATGAGGTTTAGTGGAGGTGACAAGGATGAGGCCCACTGGTTCCTCTCCTCTCCCTCCTCCCATTTGTAAGAAATGGCTCATCTCCTCTTCTTCCCACTTGTAAGAAATGAGTCCTCTCCTCTCCCTCCTCCCAAAGTGGATAGTGTGAGAAAACACACATCTGCAAGCTGGAAGGAGAACCTTCATCAGGGCCCTCATAGGCTGGCACCTTGATCCTGCATTTCCCAGCCTCCAGGATGCTGGAAAATGATCGTCTATCCTATTTAAGGCATCTACCCCATGGTCCTTTGTAATGGCGGCTGAGCTAAGAACCCCCATATATACCAGATGCCATCACAGTAGAAAGAGGATGGATGGCCAGTGTTGAATTGACATGGTTTAAAAACTCTCCACAGCCGGGCGTGGTGGCACATGCCTGCAATCCCAGCACTTGGGAGGCAGAGGCAGGCGGATTTCTGAGTTCGAGGCCAGCCTGGTCTACAGAGTGAGTTCCAGGACAGCCAGGACTACACAGAGAAACCCTGTCTCGAAAAAACAAAAACAAAAACAAAAACAAAAACAAAAACAAAAAAAACTCTCCACATTATAAGCATTTATCCAAAATGGGTCATGTCATCCAGAAGATAGATTTGTTTTAAATATTTATTTTTATCTTCTGCTTATGGGTGTTTTGCCTGCGGGTACATAAGTGTACTGTGTATTCAGGTCAGAGAGGGCATCAGATCCCCCGGAACTGCAGATACAGGGGCTTGTGAGCCACCACATGGGTGGGAACTGAACCCGGGTCCTGTACAAAAGCAACCAGAGCTCTTCTAGCTGTTTCTCTTACTCCCAAGGTGGGTTTTCTTTTTTCTTTTTTAAAATATCTATCTATCTATCTGCCTGTCTGTCTGCCTGCCTGCCTGCCTATCTGTCGGTTTATTTATTGAGACAGGATCTCACTGTGTAGACCATGTTGGTACCGAACTCAGTGATCTACCTTATAAGTGCTCAAATTAAAGGTCTACACCACGATGCCTGGCTTAGGTTCTCTCTCTCTCTCTCTCTCTCTCTCTCTCTCTCTCTCTCTCTCTCTCCCTAACTCCCTCCCTCCAACTTACTTTCTTTCTTTTCTTCTTTTTTCTTTTCTTTTCTTTTCTTTCTTGTTTTTTTTTTTTTTTCAAGACAGGGTCTCACTATGTAGCCCTGACTGTCCTGGATCTCACTCTGTAGATCAAGATCCTGGAACTTGCAAAGATCCATCTGCCTCTGAATCTTTTGGGATTAAAGATGTGGGCCACAATGGCCAGCTTAGGTTTTCCAAACAACCAAGAAAAAAGAAGAAAGAAAGAAAGAAAGAAAGAAAGAAAGAAAGAAAGGAAGGAAGGAAGGAAGGAAGGAAGGAAGGAAGGAAGAATCCCCATTGGAAGCTTCAATCATCATTTCTTTTAAAATGTAATATTCGACATCAGCACATACTTATTTATAGAACTTTTCCAAGAAAAATTACAATTTAACCAGAGTATCAAGGCCCAACAGAAGAAGGCAGAATTTGATTATTTTGATTGATGTATTAGGAAAAATAACCAACAAGCACATAAATTATGTGGACATTGACAACCACATAAACTAAAGATCATCCTTTGAAATCAGTGTGCAAGCTTAGAGGTTGCTTCTGAACATATATAGATAGATAGATAGATAGATAGATAGATAGATAGATAGATAGATAGATAGATAGATAGATATGTGTGTATACACATATATATATATAGTTCTGAATATATATGTTGCTTCTGAATATGTATGTGTGTGTGTGTGTGTGTGTGTGTGTGTGTGCGAGTGTGTAATATGGTTTCTCTGTGTAGCCTTGGCTCTCTTGGAACTTGCTCTGTAATCCAGGCTGACCAGACTCACAGAAATCCACCTGCCTCTGCCTACCAAGCACTGGAATTAAAGGTATGTGCCACCACTACCCTGCTTTTGAATTATTTTGCCTAGATTTTTTTTAACATTCTTTGCACCCAGGGGAGGTGAATGTGAGGTAGATCAAAATTGCAGAGCTACAATAAATACGCTGAACGATGGAAAAAGAAAATGTGTTTTTATCACATTCTCGTTCCACTGTTCAGCAGGGCCATCAGACCTGCTGCAGGGAGTGAAGAAGATTCGCATATGCATGGCCAAGAGACTTGAGTGGATCTTCAGTGGAAGTTTTCATATCTGCATGGTTTAGATCTGAAGTGCACCCCAGAAGCTCCATGCAGCGATGCTCAGAGGAACACCGCCTTGGAGCTGTGATAAAACACTGCGACAAAAGCCGTTTAAGAGGAAGGGGTTTCTTTTGGCTTACAGTTCCACGGGGGACTGTAAAAGCAGCTTTTATTCTCCTGATGTAATTGTCATCTCAGAGGCTTATGCCTCTGTCTGCTAGCCTAGGTCTAGTCCTGGAAGCTTCTAGCCTCTGTACAATTTAATCTAAGGCTAGAACGTTCTCAGCCTCTGAGAGTTGCTGCTGAACAAGCTCACCCTTCCTCGTTCCTTCTGAACTCTGGCTGGCTGGTTCAGCTCAGCTGTTGTGGCTCAAACTCCCCTCCAAGCTGACTGATTCACTCTGGCTCCTCTCAGCCTTTGACTGTTTGCTCTGCTTGGCCTCAAACTAACTCTGGCAATCTGTTCTAATCATCCGGCTCCTTCTCAATCTCTGGTTCATCCTGTCTTCATCTCTTTCTAGCTTGTTTCTCTCTCTCTCTCTCTCTCTCTCTCCAACCTGTCTTCTGGTAAAGCTGCCTCCCCCCCCTGCTCTCTTAAAAAGCTCCTCTTTCTTCTCCTGTGAGTTGGGCACAGCCTATTCTGTAATCTTTCTGTGATTCATCACTTTGTCTGCCACTCAATTAGGCATCACTTCTCAGCACCGCTGCTTCCTTCTACAAACTAACTTTACCTTCATTGTTTAGGATTAAAGGTGTGTACTCAGGCTGAGCCACATCACAACTAAAAGCAGGTTGTTTTTTTCCAGTAAGAAATACAATGTCTTGGTTCAGCTGATTCAACCACCCTGCAACAGGAGACAGTCATCACAGTGGAGGAGACTCAACAGCAGGCGAGGAAAGCCTGCCAGTGGGCTGATTGCATTGTATCTGCACTCAAGAACTGTGAACAGGAAGTGGGGCCAGGCTGTAATGCCTCAACTTACCCACAGTGATTCACTTCTGCCAGTTAGGTTCTACCTCCTAAGGGTTCCACAGCTTTTCCAAGCCGTGAAACCACCTGGGATCAAGCTTCTAACTCAAGCCACTTCTGCTATGGGGAGTGATCGATCCTGAGGACTTTGACGACGTGAAGGCGGTAACTCATTATGGACTCGTAATTCAGTGGACAGTTAGGAGGCAACTGTGAGAGCTAGCTAAGGGAACGGGGTGCTGGAAAGATGGCCCAGCATATGGCAGTGTAAGACCGGGCAGTGGCAAGATGGGAGAGGCAGACAGATGGAGTCTCAGAAACTTCTGGTCGGCTAGCCTGAACTCTGTGCTAAAGTTCCAGGCCAATGAGGGTCCCTGGCTCAAACAAAATGTGGAAGTCACCTGAGGACTAAGACTCCCACATGTGCACCATGCATACTCCCATGAATACTTGCAGCATGAACACACGTGCATAAACTTTAGTAAAATTAAGGGAATGAGGAGGTGCCCTTGCAGCTATATCAAGCCCCTTCCCTTCTTGTAGGCATATATTTTCTCTCTCTCTCTCTCTCTCTCTCTCTCTCTCTCTCTCTCTCTCTCTCTCTCCCCCACCACCACCACAGGCCCAGAAACAACAGACTTAAACTGTAGCATTATGATATTAATCCACTCTGTATTTCTCCAGCTACTGCCTCAATGTTCTGAATACCCAAAAGAAAGACACACATACAGTCTTATATTTTAAATACCTTAAACAGCTCAGTGGCTGGGCCACGCCCTAACTCCACGCGGCTAGCACACACACCCCTCCGATGTTCCTGAGTTAATGCATCCTAAATCTATTCCTTATCTTTGCTGCCCTGGACCCTGCTGGGCAGCCCTCCTGGGGCTGCTTTCCCCTCCTGCGCTTTTTCAGTGTGGTCTGTCTCCTATGCCCTCGTCCCCTTCTTCTGTTCCTTCCTGGGAATCCTGAAAGTCAGTGTGTCCGTCTCCCTGCCCAAGCTGTCAGCCAGTAACTTTACTGACCAGTCAAAAACCAACTGGGGCCAGGTTTCCTTTAGTCAGGCAGATTCTTGGGTAACATAATTAGTGTGAGAACACAAGCCGCTACAGTAAACAGCATGAATTGAACTCTTGGAAATGGTGAAGCAAATCAAGATTTCCTTCTCCTGAGTTGTTCCTCTCTGGCACTTTGTCACAGTGACAGGAAGCAGACTAACACAATATTTAGCAAGTATTTACCAAGCAGTAGGTGTGTCCACACTGTCCTGGGAGCTTTGTGACAGACTGAGTCCTTGCACCCTCAAATGTGGCCTGGTAGTGAGAAGATCTCAAAAGCCTGGGAGCTGACGTCAGCATCAACTTTCATCCAGAGCAGAGGGACAGCGTGCTCTAGGACAAGAAAGCAGCTCCCCACGGCATCTGCAGAGCGCCCAGCGGTCAGGGATCGCTAGGCCATAGGGACGCTGCTGTACTATAGAGTGTGTGCGTGTGTGTGCGTGTGTGTGTGTGTGTGTGTGTGTGTGTGCGCCTATGTTTCTCTGTGTGGTGTGTATGTATGTGTGTATGTGTATATGTGTTTCTCTGTGTCTGTGTGTGTATATGTGTATGTATGTATATGTGTGTCTGTGTTTCTCTGTGTGTGTCTGTGTGTGTGCATCTGTGTCTCTGTGTATGCTTATGTCTGTTATGTGTCTGTGTGTGTGTTTGAGTCTCTTTGTGTGTCTGGGTCTCTCTATGTCTGTATGTGTGTGTATGTCTGTGTGTGTCTCTGTTTATGTGTTTGTGTGTCTGTGTGTGTGTGTGTCTGTGTGTTTATGTGCCTGTGCATAGCTGTGCCTGTACATAGTATATGTGTGTATGTCTGTGTAGGTGTGTGTCTGTCTCTCTGTGTGTGTCTGTGTGTGTGTCTCTGTGTGTGTGTGTGTTTGTGTCTGTATCTGTGCATAGCTGTGCCTGTGCATAGCATTTGTGTGTGTGTGTCTGTGTGTGTCTATGTGTCTGCGTATGTCTGTGTCTGTATGTGTATCTGTGTGTGTGTCTGGGTGTGTATGTCTGTATCTGTGTGTGACTGTGTGTATCTGTGTGTGTCTATGTCTCTGTGTGTGTGTGTCTGTGTGTGTCTATGTCTCTGTGTGTGTGTCTGTGTGTGTGTGTGTCTGTGTGTGTGGCATCTTCCCTCCTGGGAACTGGCTCCCAGTCTTGTGAGGTGGGCTGGAAAGCTAGAATACCCACACAGGAGCTGTGAGCGAGTCTTAATGCACATGTCTTCGTCCACAAGGAGCGCTCGAGAGGCTTGCACTGCCTTCCCCTGACTGGATGAGGCTCCCTCAGGTCTCTGGAGTAAGCTCTAGCTGTAGGCATCCACACCGACTGTAGGCATCCACACCGACTGTAGGCATCCACACCGACTGTAGGCATCCACACCGACTGTAGGCATCCACACCGACTGTAGGCATCCACACCGACTGTAGGCATCCACACCGACTGTAGGCATCCACACCGACTGTAGGCATGCACACCGACTGTAGGCATCCACACCGACTGTAGGCATGCACACCGACTGTAGGCATGCACACCGACTGTAGACATCCACACCGACTGTAGGCATTCACAATGATGGGCTAACTGGGTGCCAAGCATGGCCTGACCTGGGAGACACAAAGCTACCAGCACACAGCTGGCACCAAGCTGACACCGGCAGAGCAGAGGCACCACCCCCTGAGGTGTAGAGGGGCCAGTCTCCATGTGTACCCCCACTTACCCAGCATGGGAGATGTGAGCTGCAGCACACTGGGCAAGACGGGCTTGTCCTTCTCCTCAGTGCTGGTGCTACATTACCTCAAAATATGACCCCTCCCCACCCCCACAGGGTTTCCTTCAGCTAGGCTGTCCTTGAACTGCAAATCCCCCTGCCTCGTCTCCCAGGGACCCGTGCTTGATTCTAAGCGCCCACATCAAACAGCTCACAACAGCCTACAACTCAAGTTATAGGGGATCTGACACCATCTGGCCTCTGCAGGCACCATGCACACACAGTGCACAGATGCATCCAGGCATACACACACACACACACACATGCACACACGCATACACGTGTGTGTGTGTATGCATACATGTCAATAAAAATAAATAAGTAACTGTGAAGAGCTTTTATCAAGGGCTTTTTCCCCCAAAGTCCTGGAATTTCACCTTATTTCCTTTTAAAGAAACAGGCACATTTGTGGTGACTTAGTGTCTTCCCTGTATTTTTTAACATAAACTGAAAATGTTAATGATGATGTAGGTGTCTTGTGTGGCGGCATGTCGGTGAGAGTCATTCAGAGCAGAGATGTAAATATTGATGAATCATGATGTAATTCTCCCAGCATGTTAACACAGTAGATTCTGAACCCTCAGTATCACAATCACGACGACTGCCCACGCTTTAGAGGTGCCAAAAGGAGAAACCTACGCCCAAAGCTGAGAATTACCATCTTCAAATTAAAACACCTAAAGCATTAAGCTATTTTTTAAGTTCTTTCATTTTTTTCATCCTCTACTCCCACCTCTAAGGCAGTGGAATATTTTAAAACATCCTGTGAATATTTAAGTTAGATTCTAAGTATGTTAAGTTAATATGCACTTATATTAAAGGAATGGATGTTTGCAGTAAGATAACATTAGCCTCTGAGAAGACTGAGAAGCGAGATGTGGTGGAACACGCCTTTAATCCCAGCACTAGGAAGGCAGAGGCAGGTGGATCTCTGTGAGTTCGGGGCCAGACTGGTCTACATACTAAATTCCAAGCCGGCGAGCACTATACAGTTAGACCATGCCTTGTGAAATAAAAATTAAATTAAAAATTTAAAAACTTCGTAAGATACAAGGATGTAACTGTTGGCTAGGGGATTTAAAAAAAAAAGAAAGAAAGAAACAAGCTGACATTTCTTTCTGATCTGGACTTGTAGTTCTGTCTTTCTGTTCTAAAATGTGCCAACAGAGGCTTTGGGAGCAGCCTCTGGGTTCCTGGGTGGAAGCCCGAGAAATCACAAGTGCTGGTTCTGAGACAGAAATTCACTAAGAGCCTTGCCACCTGCCTGGAAGGAGGGAACATTGACAAAGACTAACTAGGCCAGCAGCGCTGGGGTGAGCCACACCGGGAGGGATAAACACCAGTCCCCCAAATACAAAGGCTGACCTAATTCCAAGGCAGGTCGATAATGAAACATTGTCTCATACCCGGAGAAAACAACATCTGTATTCAGATGAGCTGCACGGAAACAGTGGATATTTTTAAGACCTTAGGAGAAGACTATTAAATATTTAAGAATGGCGTGCTATTTAGGAGTGGAGTGGTTCTGCTTGGCGAAATGCATGCTTAATTGTTCTCAAAGGTTGGTGTGTGTGTGGGGGGGGGGTTGTTGTTTTGTTTTTTTGCTTTTTTAATCAATCTAGATCTCTGCTTTAAAACTGATTTAGGAGAACCGGCCCCTCAAGCCTCTTCTAAGAAGAGCCAGGTTCCCCCAGAAAGCTGAAAGGGAGTCAGGGCTATGTTTCAGAACAAGGTAGTGCCGGGCCCTGTCCTGAGACGGGGGCGGGGTTTAGTTCCATTCTACCTCACTCCACCGCCTTCCACACAGTTACCTGCACGCCCGCCCGCCAAGCGCTTCTATTTTGGTGATGCTGTCAAAGGAGCCGTTCTGAATTATGCGGCAGTATCTTAGAGGGTGTGCTATTGCTATCCGGTGGCGTGGGCCCTATGGGCCCCAATGCAAGATGGATGAGCAGATGTCTCCAGGACCTGATTTTAAATTAGACGTGTAAAGGACCTTCACCTTCCTGCTCAGCCACTGCAGAGGGTGCGTGAGAAGCATGGAGTCATCTAAGACCAGCAGAAAACACGGATATTATATCGTGATTCACTAAGATTCATGTTGAGGTCACCACAACACAGGAGCCTTGATTAAAGGGTCGTAGCACTAGGAGCAGTGAGGGCCACTGGGACAGAGGGTTTGCTGGCTCACTCGTTCATTCTACCTTCATTAGGAAATTTTCAGACATACACGACACTGGAGAGAATCAGCTCATGACCGTCCATCTGTCAATCATTCCATCTATACCCTGCTCAGAGCCCTCCCAGATACTCTCAATTATTTTGAAGAAAATTCTAGATAGCCTCTATTTGCATCTATAAATACTTTGGTCTATCTTATATGTATGCACATATATGTATGTGTGTCTGTACATGTATGTGTGTCTGTACATGTGTGTTTCTGCGTGTGTGTGTGTGTGTGTGTATATATATATATATATATATATATATACACATGTATGTTATGTGAGTACATACAGGACAATTTTGTAATGTGATCATAGTATCATTATTTTAACCAAAAAAAAAAATTTACACTGAGCCTTTGCTTGGTGTTTGTTTCATAAATGTTTTAGGTTGGTTTGAGGCAGGATCCAAACAAGGTCTGAGAGTTGTATTTTATTAGTTTGTTTGTTTGTTTGTTTGTTTATGAGGCAGGGTCTCATGTAGCCTAGACTGGCTTTGAACTTACAATGTAGTTG
Source organism: Apodemus agrarius (assembly GCA_964023405.1). Classification (NCBI taxonomy): domain Eukaryota; kingdom Metazoa; phylum Chordata; class Mammalia; order Rodentia; family Muridae; genus Apodemus; species Apodemus agrarius. The sequence goes on from OZ030013.1 coordinate 3,993,130, forward strand.
AGATGACCTTGGATTTCTGACCTCTAGTCTCCCCCTCCTTACTGCTGGGATTCAGAGCTTGAGTCTCACGCCCAGGCATTTTATCTGGTGCTGGGGATTGAACCCAGGGAGCTACGCATCCTAGGTAAGAGCCAATTGACCCCACCCCCAGCCCTGAACATAGCGTTGTATTGCTGTCTTGTCTTTTTCTTTTCTGCTGCCCTGGGGTTGAATTAGGATACACTGGGTGCTCTGCTCCTGCCAGGCAAGGGCTGTGTCACTGGGCTACATCCCGAGCTCCCGCAGATTTCTTGAGGATTTTTTAAGCTTTAAAAAAAAAGGAAAGAAAAGAAAAGAAACAAAACAAAATTATATGTTCTTTCTAATTTTTTTTTCTTACAGATTTTTTTTCCACTGTGAAGAAACCAGGCCATTTGCCTTGGAAAGCTTCCCACATTTTTATTTTGCTGACTACATCTTCATGGTATTAGCGAACTGCTCTGACTCCAGGATTTCCGGTAACCAGCAATTAGATTTAAAGACTAGATCTAATTCAGGTCGGTATTGGAGGCAGGAAGAGGATATTGTGATGTCTGGCAGGACCTAGATCATCTCTCGTCCCTTTTTGCATTCTGTGCCCATTAGAAATCTTTTCTAATTCGCAAACATTTGAGCTTAACTGTATATTTTTAGATGTGGAATTTTAGATGTGGATTTTTAAATACATGGAATTAAAGTTAAAATTCCATGGATTTAAAAATCATATTTACTGATTAAGTCATGTTGTTTTTATTTTTGTTGTTTTAAGAAGATTCCTTTCGGTTGTGGTGCACGCCTGTAATCCCAGCACTTGGGAGGCAGAGGCAGGCAGATTTCTGAGTTCGAGGCCAGCCTGGTCTACAGAGTGAGTTCCAGGACAGCCAGGACTACACAGAGAAACCCTGTCTCGAAAAAACAAAACAAAACAAAACAAACAAAACAAAACAAAACAAGAAGATTCCTTTCTATGTGTATGAGTGTTTTGCCTTGCGTATGCCTTGCTGACGCCTGGCATTTGCAGAGGCTGGAAGAGGGGGTCAAATTCCCTGGAGATGGACTTACAGACAGATGCATGCCACCACATGGGTTTGCAACAGCAGCAGAGATCCAGAGCCATCTTTCCAGCCTGCTTTTATTGGTTTATTTATTTGTTTATTACAGGGTATCTTGCTGCTGATGTTGACCTCAAGTTTTCCATGTAGCTGAGGATGACCTTGAACTCCTGACCCCTTTGACTCTACTTTCTGAGTGTTGAGGCTACAGGCGTGAGCCACCAGAGCCCCGGCTTTTGCTGTGCATCCTGTACAGATGCAGCTGAAGTATTCATTCACACCCCAGTTCTCCCATGCCTTCGTTTACGAAAGCTGAAGCTGCAAGGGCCGTACGTAGAGGAGCACAGCTCACAGTAGAGAGGTGGGCGATCCTGATGAGGTGCGTCACACCTGTCAACCCAAGGCTCGGGGGTAGAAGGCGGAAGGATGGGCAAGGTTGAATGTTTGATCTTCAACACGGAGCTCCAGGACAGCTGGGGTCGTGTAGAAAGACTGTCGCGGCCAGAGGGGTGGGCAGGCTGCAGCCAGCTAGTGAATGTGTAGGATTCTCAAAACTGGAGGACTCAAAAGACCTGGATAAAAACCTCATACGGCCACTGTAGGAGGATAAGCAGGCCTTTATTAAAGGGATAATTAGCAAGTCCTGAGACCCATAGCAAATGCAACGTGTTAATAATTTATAAGCAGCGATTCTCCTAATCCCTAATAGATAGCTTAGTGTGTCCTTAATGAAACACACTGGGTAAGTCCACAGCCACACAGTTCTCTGGGGAAAGCCAGTCAGTGGTCCTGAGCCTGGCCATGGGAAGTTATGGCGGATTTGACCCCTGGGCAGACTGTGGCTCTGTTTTGTGTCTGAGGATGCTTCCACCTCCCCGAGAGCCTCAGAGATCTGGAGTCAGCTGCCCCTCCCTCAGATGGCTCACTCCTGGTGGAAGCAGCTTGCCTGTGGTAGGAAAAGAGAAACTTCTTAGGTTCTGCAGCTGGACCTATAGCTCAGGATAACATCAAACGTCTTAGGAAAAAAGGGCTTGCACATTGATTTAATATTTTCACGACGACATGGGGCTTTTGGAATAAATGTGAAGATAAAAATAAGACAGGAGGCTCGAGAGTTTCTGTAGTTCTTTGCACTGTGAGTGATACACTGTGTGGCCGTGGCAAGATAAACTGTGGACAGCAGCGAGCACAGTCGTGGAAGGAACCGGTGGGAAACCTGGGTGATTTAGAAATTAAGCTTGTGTTGGTCTTGTGTCAGTTGTTTCTCTATTGCTGTACAAAACACAGTGACCAAGGCAGCTTACAAAGCAAGGTACTTAATTGGACCTATGGATCCAGAAGGCTAGGATCCATGATGTCTGAGCCTTTGCTGGAGACTCTGTAAGGCTTTTTGAAACTTCAAAGCCACCCCGTCCCCATGACATACCTCCCAATCCTTCCCAAATAACTCCACCAACTGGGACCAAGTCTGAGCCTATGGGAGCCGTCCTCATTCCAACCACCACGCTCCACTCCCTGTCTCCAAAGGCTTCTGGTCAAATCATACTGTAAAATGCATTTAGTCCAACTGCAAACGTCTGCAAGTCCAAAGGTCAAGGTCTCTTCTGAGATAAAGGAAATCTCTTAAGGGTAATAAAATCAAAAGGCAAATTCCATGCTTCCAACATACAGGGGCACAGGATATGCATTACCATTCAGCAAGGGAAGAAAGGGACCATGGAGAGGGAATTCTGGACCAAAAGCAAGCCTGTTTCTCAGCAGGACAAACCAATCCTCGGTTCTACGTGCTATGTCCAAGGGCCTGCATGGCCCTGCCCTTCCAGCTTTGCCGACCGCAGCACCTCAGGCTGGTGGCACTCTGTCTGCAGCTGTTCTTGTCATACATCACACGGCTCTAACATCTCCAGCATCTCAGCGTCTTCAACACAATCCTGGCTTCACCTTCACAGCTTTGCACAATGGTCTCTTGGGCTCTCATGCCCTCCCAGGACCTTCAATCAGGGACTGCGCTACCATAAATATCCCGGTATCAATGGCTCTCTTTAACCATGGAGGAACAGCCCACCACCCCTTTACTCAAGAATCCTTCATGACTCTAAAGCCAGAACCACGTGGACGGCATGAGAACCACGTGGACGGCATGAGAACCACGTGGACGGCATGAGAACCACGTGGACGGCATGAGAACCACGTGGACGGCATGAGAACCACGTGGACGGCATGAGAACCACGTGGACGGCATGAGAACCACGGCATGAGAACCACGTGGACGGCATGAGAACCACGTGGACGGCATGAGAACCACGTGGACGGCATGAGAACCACGTGGACGGCATGAGAACCACGTGGACGGCATGAGAACCACGTGGACGGCATGAGAACCACGTGGACGGCATTCCCGAGGTCTGCTGCCCCTCGGGTTGGAGGCTGAGTCACATTTGTAGCAGCTCTCCTTCATTATTGCCTTCTAGGAGCAGAGAATTCCTTACACGGTTGCCTTTCACAGGTTGGAAGTTCAGCCTAAGGGGGTCCTACCTTGAGGTCCCCCCCAATGCAGATCTCCCCATTCCCCATCTCTTTATCTCTTTCAGCACAAGCCTTGGACCCATCATTAAGTTTCCTACAGCCTTTTATTCTTCAAACTGTACATTCTATTTTTCTTTTTTGACCCACTTGCTCTTTCTTTGTTGTAGACCCGCTTAAGAATGGTTACTAATAACCATGTATCAGTCAGTGTTAGGCTGTCTTGAAATCTCCTCCACCAAAGAAATTAGCCCGTTGCTTTCTAATGGGAAGTTCTTAGGGAGAGGGCGAAACGCAGCCGCATTCTTTGCCGAAATGCTACAAGGATACTCTCTAGCCCAGCTGCTTATTGTTCCCTTTTGACACCACTTGAGCTGAGCCTCCGCTGTCTGGATAGATCTCAACACTAATGTCTTCCAAGCTCCTATGAGGATGGCCCATTAAACTCTGCTTTCAATATTCAATAACTTTCCTATTCTAAAGTCCCAAAGTCTTCCACACTTTCCCAAAAACAAACAGCAGCAACAACAACAACAACAACAACAACAACAACAAAAACAAGCTCAGGCCTTTCAGAGCAATCACCCACTCCCTGTTAAGATGAACTATGGGTAATGATAAGGGGGCCACGCAGAAGTTAGAAGGAAATAAAGGCTGTTTTAGAAGATAAACTCATACAGGCCTTTTAAGTGTCCATTCCCAGTCCCAGCAGTGAGACTGTCCTTTTAAAAATAGTTTTACGCTGGGTGTGGTGGCGCACGCCTTTAATCCCAGCACTTGGGAGGCAGAGGCAGGCGGATTTCTGAGTTCTAGGCCAGCCTGGTCTACAGAGTGAGTTCCAGGACAGCCAGGACTACACAGAGAAACCCTGTCTCGAAAAAACAAAAACAAAAAAAAATAGTTTTACTTCCAAATGATATGTGTGCGTGTATGGGTGGTGGTGGTGGTGGTGTGTGTATGGGAGGGAGGTGCCTGCAGAGTCCAGCAGGTGCGTTAGATCCTGTCTTAGCTGGTGTTCTATTGCTGTGAAAAGACATCATGACTGCCTGTGAAACATCATCAACTCCTGTGAAAGAAAACACTTAATTGGGGCTTATTTACAGTTCTTGAGGTTTAGTTCACAATCATCATAGCGGGAAGTGTGGTGGTGGACAGGCAGACATAGTGCCAGAGAAGTAAGCTGAGAGTTTTACATCTAGATCTGCAGGCAGCAGAAAGAGAGAGTCTAGGATTGAAATGGGCTTCAGAAACCTCAGAGCCCACCCCAGTGACATGCTCCCTCCAATGAGGCCACACCCACTCCAACAAGGACACACCTACTCCTACAAGGCCACACTTACTCCAACAAGGCCACACCCACTCTGCCAAGGCCACACCCACTCCTACAAGGCCACACCTACTCCAACAAGTTCCTGCCTCCTAATCCCTCTCAAATAATGCCTCTCCCTGTTGACTAAGCGTTCAGATTATGGGAGCCATTTCTATTCACACCATCCCCTGGAGCAAAATTTCCAGGCAGTTATGAGTCTCCTACCCTGCTGGGACTGAAGGTAGGTGCTCTCAGCTACTGAGCCTTCTCTTGGGCCCCATTTCTTTCCTCCTGGCACAGAGTGGGCCCCTTCCTCGTGGCCGTTTGCTTCTGCTCTTTCTCAAGTACCTTCTGCTCAGCAGAATCAGGAGCCAAGGTGGCGTGCCATGGGGTGGCATATGGACAGAAGAAAGGATCTTCTCCCTGCTCTTACCTTACCAGCAAAGCAGAAAACTCCGTTCTGTGTCTCTAAAAGGTATAGGATTGTTGGGCCTGGTGACAGGAGCCTGTAATCCCAGGTTCCCAGGAGGCTGAGCTAGAAGGATGTCAAGTTTATGTTCTACGCTGTGAGTTCAAGGCCAGCGAGGGGAACTTCATAAGCTTTGTCTCAAGCAAAAAGAAAGCGGGTGTGCTGGGCAGCATGCGCAGCTATGGGTTCAAACCTGAGCACCACCAACGACACTAAACAACAATAGCACCAACGTTTTGAGATTTCCCCCTACATGTCACAAAAGGCAGACCTCAATAAATTCCACTCTGACTCTCAACCTGGAGAGAAGCCTGTATTCCCTAGGCTGTGGGCCCAGCCCTAAGGTCACCTGCACTTCAAAGGCACTCTACACATCCCCAAGCCGTTTAACTGTGATTTTGGGTACACCAACTGGCTGTAGATGGAGGCATCCCACAGCCCTCTCCTCGGGTTCTAATAATTTCCTCAACAGACTCACAGAATTCAGGAAGACATTTGTGTTTCTGCTTCTTCATCAAGTGTATCACAAAGGATGCAGAGGCCAGAACTGGAGGAGGAGGAGTGCAGAAAGGGGTCAGCAAGCCGGAAGATCTCTGAACTCTCTCCTCCTAGAGAGGTGTCGTGGACACGTTTGCTGAGTTATGGGCTGGGGAGACCCAGCACGGCCTATGTGGATTCTTCTTGTGCTAGAATCCTTCCCTTTAACACGGGGAAAATCCCCGTCGGGATAAGGAGAGCCTGGTGGCCTGCTGTCAGACAAGGACGTCAGGACATTTCTTTATGGCCGTCTGAAGGTAGGGAAGGAACAGAGGAGACAGAGAAAGGAGAGAGAGAGAGAGAGAGAGAGAGAGAGAGACAGAGAGACAGAGAGACAGAGAGACAGAGAGACAGAGAGACAGAGAGACAGAGAAGTCAGCCAGGAACATGTAGAGAAATGGGGGAAGGGAATGGGAAATGGGGAGAGCAGGGGCAGAGAGGCTAAGAGACTAGGAGAGTAAGAGCGAGGAGACTGTCTCAAAGAGAAGGCTGCACACTAGGAACCGCGGACAAAGCCAAAGCACACACTGTCATTATCAGAGACAGATGCTGAGTCCCTTCACCCGGAACTTGCCTTTTCATAGGCAAAAGCTGTGTTCCTCCTCCACCGTTGTGCTCCTCCTCCGCCTTCCACAGGCCAAGCCGAGTTTCTCCCACCCACCTTAAGCCCCCCCAGGTTCTAGCGCCACATGGCTAGAGACGCGCCCCACCTTTCTCAGAGGAGCCGATCCTAAGCCCTTCTCTCCTACCTCCTTCTCCATAGAAACCCAGTGGAGAGGTGGGCAGCGTGCTCCGCCCTCTCCCGTGGCTGCCTCCTACTTACCGTGAGTCACCTTCTCAACAATGGCCTCTCCTATCCCCCTCTCAGGCATATGAACCAAACAGCCAAGCCGGGGCTAGAGAGATGGCTCAGTAGTCAAGGGTAGTTCCTGCTCTTTCAGAAGACCCGCGTCTCATTCCCAGCATCTACATCAGCTCACAACAACCTGTAACTCCAGATCCAGGAGACCCAATGCCTCTCTGGTCACCATGGGGACCTGTACTCACATGTACACGTCCACGTACACACATGCATATATATGCTTAAATTTAAAATATAAATAAATCTCTTAAAAAAATACCCAAATGGACAGTCTGAATGCCAAAGAAAGAAACCGTGGAGGCTGGACAGAGGTGTCCATCCTCTCCATGATGCAGATGGGGCAGTGAGCATTACTTAATTGGTAATGATGGGAAAGGTTGGTGTTAATGCTTAAATAAATTTGTTAAAAATAATGTGTATGCACTCATGTCAGCAGCATTTTCACAATAGGCAAGGAGAAGAGAAACCCAAGGATTTGCAGATTGATTAACAGACAAAGTGTGGCACAGATATACAAGTGATATCGGGGCTTGAAATATGCGGAGTCTCGCCTGGAGATCCTCAGTGAATAAGGGTGTTGCCACTCAGATCCCAGCACTCATGGAAAAGCATCGGGCGTGGCTGCATGTGCTCACAGCCTGAGCTCTGGAGGACAGAGACAGGAGGGTTGTGGCTGCCAGCCTGGTGCAGTAAGAGGTTTGTAAGAACCTTGCCTCAGAGGGATAAGTTGGAGGACGATGGAGCAGAATGACCTCTGGCTTCCACACATGCACACACACACACACACACACACACACACACACACACACCACACATACACATGTACTACATGCACAAACATACACCACACACACACACCACATATACACATGCAATATATAAATATACCACATACACACACACCACACATACACACACACCATATACACAAACACTCATACACCACACACATACCATATATACACATACCACATATACACACACATCACATGTACACCCTCTGACACACACACACACACACACACACACCACATACAGTACACACACACCACATACACACACATACACCATGTATACACACAGCACATATACTATATATATATATATATACACACACACACAGCATATACACACACACATCAAAGGCCAGATTTGACATTACAGGTTTAACCAAGGCAGGCAGCTAAAGAGGGTATGGGGTTGGTGATTAGGGTCATGCTCAGAGCAGCCTGGGGGGAGGGGTGAAGAGCGGAGTGGGGGGAGGGGAGTGCACTGACAGCGGCAGGCAGTTTACCCAGGTCAGCACTACTGATGGAACAAAACTTAATTATATGGGGCTGGCAAGAATGCCCAGCAGGAGACTCTGAACTCTTTTAACTCTTAAGTGTACTTACATGTGGACAGACAGACAGACAGACAGACGGATACACATTTGATGGATAGAGCTGAACCCCAGAAGCCACATTTTATTTCTTCTTTCAGCCTTTTAATACCTTCTTAGACAAAACTTCTTCATAAAACTATAAAATTACACAAAAGGGGAATTACAGAAGGATGTCGATAGTAAGTTCAAAGCAGTGTTTCATTCTGTAAGCTCAGGATGAGTTCAAAGCAGAGGTTTCACCTGGCCTTGCTTTATCATAGTGCACACCGTGGCCTCATCCTTGGACCTGACCTAGAATGAATGTTTTTCCTTCATCACAAATCTGTCCAAGCCTAACTCTCTTAGTGTAATTTATGAAAGCTCCTAGTATTCCTTACTATGCAGCCTTTACTTGCTATTTTATGAGGAGAGATACATTCTGTTCTTGGTGCTAACCTTATTACATCTTTTTGGCAAAACAACTAAAACAATCTCCTTAAACTTTCTTCCTAAAATTATTTGAATCAAATCAGGAATGCTATAAAGTCAGTAATTCATCTAAACAGCATTAATTCATGAGAGCACATCTTCATATTGATCTGCAGGAAATTTTCCCAATAGGGTTGGCTGATGCCCAGGGATCCTTAGGCTATGTGATAGTGACAGGAAAGGCACATCAGCAGCAAGAAGCAGTGCTGGGACAAAGTCTCTGGGACTGTGCCTCTCCAGAGTCCACCTAGCGCAGCTGTGGAAAATGGTGGGCCATCTCCAGGAAACTCACCTGTTTGCTACAGCCATTTCTAGATGGCTTCTGACATACACACATACACATACACAAATGCACTATACATATGCATATACATGCATACACACAAATGTACTACACACACATATACACACATACGCACACATACACAAATGTACTACACACACATATACACACATATACACATATACACATACACAAATGTACTACATACATATACACACATACACACCCATATACAAATGTACTACACATACACACAAATGTAGAAAGTTTCATCATATGGTACATACATATACACATACATATACATGCACAAATGCACTCACTACACATACACAAAAGCACTATACACACACTTACAAATGTATAAAGTTTCATCATATGGTACACACACATATACTCACATAAATGTACTACACACACATACACACATATACACACATACACACACATACACAAATGCACTACACACATAATACACATACACACACATACATTTACAAATATAGAAAGTTTCTTTTTTACTTTCTTTTTTTTCTGAGACAGGGTTTCTCTGTATAGCCCTGGCTGTCCTAGAACTCACTCTGTAGACCAGGCTGGCCTCGAACTCAGAAATCTGCCTGCCTCTGCCTCCCAAGTGCTGGGATTAAAGGCGTGCGCCACCACTGCCTGGCAGAAAGTTTCATCATATGGTATAGTATGGGTAAAGATGAGACACACAATGCCATGTAAAATAAGCCCCCTATAGAAAGACATATGTGATTCCATTTTTAAAATTATTACATTTATTTATTCATGTGTGTATGTGAGTGGCGGACTCTACATGTGGAGGTCAGGGACAGCTTGACGGAGCTGTCTCTCTCTTCTGTCATGCTAGTCCTGGGATTGAACTCAAGTCATCAAGTTTGGTGGTAATGACCACTATGAGCCATCTCTCCACATGCATGAAGTAGAGCAAATTGACACATTTATAGAAAATCAAAATAGAATTGTGGTTACTGGGTGAGAAGTGACTGTGAGGCTCATTGTTTATCTGGTGTTTTTGTAGTTTTGAGACAGGCTCTCACCTTGTAGCCCTGGCTGACCCGGAATTCACTATGGCCTAAAAGTCCCAGAGATCCAGCATTATCTGTCCCCTGAATGCTGGGATTAAAGGTGAACGCTATCACACCTGGCTTTAATGTGTGAGCCCATGTGGGGGTCAGTGTACATGAGCACAGCAGCCATGGAGGACAGAAGAGGTGCTGGACTTACAGGCAGTTAAGAGTTGCCCAAGTTGTGTGTGCTGGACACATGCCTTTAACCACTGAGTCATCTCTCCAGTACCCAGTTTCCTGTTGTATTAAGTCTCCACATGATTCTACATATTGTAATCTGTGAAATGATGGCATACACACACACTTCTGATTTTATTTATATATAAATATATGTGTGTATATGTATATATTTCTATATAATGTATATATGTATATACATATATGTATATATACATATGTATATGTGTGTGCATTATATATGTATAAATTATATGTGTAAATTATTATTACATAGATAGATAGATAGATAGATAGATAGATAGATAGATAGATAGAACAAGCCACACATAACTGTTAAAAGAACTAAGTCAAACACCTCAGGATCATGCTGTGACAAGGCATGTGTATATGTGTGTGTGTGTGTGTGTGTGTGAGAGAGAGAGAGAGAGAGAGAGAGAGAGAGAGAGAGAGAGAGAGAGAGAGACACCTTTTGGGAGTTGGCTGGCTCCTGCTTGCTACACTGTAATTCAGGATGTCTCTCCTCGTTTCTGTGACTGTGCTGCATACTCAAGGCTAACTGACCACAGAACTTCCGAGGACTGGCCTTTCATCCTGTGGTAGGAGCAATGGGATCGTAGATGTGGCTATAATATCCAGCTTTCCCCTGGGTTCCAGTTGTAGAAGGTGAGCCTCAGGCCTGTGTTGGCGTTCCTGCTGGGCCATCCCCCTGCCCTTATGAATGAGTTTGGAAGGTGGCTTTCTGAGGGAGCGGCTCTGCTGGGGTCTAGAGAGGAGGGCTGGTTCTAGAGAGGAGGGCTGGTTCTAGAGAGGAGGGCTGGTTCTAGAGAGGAGGGCTGGTTCTAGAGAGGAGGGCTGGTTCTAGAGAGGAGGGCTGGGTCTAGAGAGGAGGGCTGGGTCTAGAGAGGAGGGCTGGTTCTAGAGAGGAGGGCTAGTTCTAGAGAGGAGGGCTGGTGCAGTTAGCACAGCATGACTTGTGTTTAGCATCCTTGTTTGCGAGATCTGTGGGAAATCAGGCACTGTCTCTGTAGGCAATATGGGTTTTATTGTATTGAAGTTCTTGACTTAGCAGAAAATACAAGCTAGACTCCAGAGTGATGGCTCTCTCCCTCACTGTGCCCTTTTTGCCTTTGTATGTATGTATGTATGTATGCATGCTTGTATGCATGCATGGATGTATGCATGGCTATATGTATGTATTAGTCTCAGGCTGAAACTGAGAAGTATGCTGTGGGTTGCATGGCATCTGGCAGAAGGACACGATCTTCTCCTGACAGTATTTGTGAATGAGACCTTATATTTGTGAATAGGACCTTATATTTGTGAATAGGACCTTATATTTGTGAATGGGACCTTATTTGGAAAAGGAAACCGACCCCAATGCAATGTGGCATGTGCTCTTATAAGAAAGACACAAGCTGAAGACACATAGCAACAGCAAGAATGCCGAGCAAAGACAGAAGCCCTACTGAGATGAGGCCTCTGAAGGCTGCTGTCAAGTCTCCAGGAGATGGAGACTGAGGACACACTCTACTCAAAGCCTCTGCACAGAGCACCGTGACAGACACTGTGTGAGTCACCCAATCTGGGGCACTTTTTGGTCTACAGAACTTTTTCAAATCTTTTGGTGGGTAGTGGGATTTGAACCCAGGACCTCATGCAGGCCAGGCAAGCACTGTACACAAAGCTATATCTCTAGTTCTAGATTTTTACATGTAGCAAACTTCAACAGTGTGGAGCATGCAAATAAACCGAAAGAAGGTGCCATGGAGGGAAGGGGCTGGTGTCGGCTGTGTGGCTCACTCACGTCAACCTCGATGTCGGGGAGCTGATGGAGGCTCATGTTCCTCAGGGCTTTAGCCTGAAGAGTGCAAACCTAACAACCAAGTCCTCGCTTCACCACATTCAACGTCTACTGGGGCCGACAGTCCCTCTTAGGAATCCGGAAGCCAGATTGCAGTAGACAGTTTGTGAACTCTCTGGACATTCTGGGGAGAATTGTTCCTTGGCTGAAAATACCTCAGCATGTAGGGCTCTGCTCCTTTTCCCTGAGGAGATCGAAAAGATAAAGTATAACAAGGCTAACCAGCGAGAACCAGCATTAGGCGGCTGCTTTTCCTCCACAGAGATCAATACGACACAATTTTCTTGAGGTGATGTGTGAGGGGAAGAGGGCCTGCCTGGTTTTTAAATACTGTGGGTTGGTTTAACTACACCTCTGAGTGTGGGGCCTTCTTTCAACAGGCTGTGGCTGTACACTGAAATTAGATTTCTTTCTAGTTCCTAGCAGTCTTAACAGAGTTCAAATGTCTGTTACTATTCATTTCTATAAACCAGTTCAGGTACCCAGTTTAGATGAAAACCATGAGCTGTCTGTAGGTCATACAGCCAGTAGTTAGGGGACCTTTAAGATCTCTTGCTGTCTGGGGAAGGATTGTATGTGCATCCGCGTTAGATTCATTCTGTGGGGGTTGGAGAGACGGAAAGAGGCCTGCTGCTTCTTGCAGAAGACCAGAATCAGTCCCAGCATTATCATAGAACTGACAATTTTCAGTAGTAACTCCAGCTCCAGAGGATCCGACACTCTGAGAGCACTCCCCCGCCATACACACACATACACACTCACACATATACACATATATTCACACACCACACAGAGACATTCACACAAACATACTCACACACAGACTTACACACATTCACACACTACCCATAGACACACACACACCACACACACATTGTCTTAGTCAGGGTTTTTATTCCTGTACAAACATCATGACCAAGAAGCAATTTGGGGAGGAAAGGGTTTATTGAGCTTACACTTCCACACAGCTGTTCATTACCAAAGGAAGTCAGGACAGGAACTCAAGCAGGTCAGGAAGCAGGAGCTGATGCATGGGCCATGGAGGGATGTTTCTTACTGGCTTGCTTCCCCTGGCTTGTTCAGCCTGCTCTCTTATAGAACCCAAGAATACCAGCCCAGGGATGGCACCACCCACAATGGGCCCTCCCCCCTTGATCACTAATTGAGAAAATGCCCCACAGCTGGATCTCATGGAGGCACTTCCCCAACTGAAGCTCCTTTTCCTATGATAACTCCAGCCTGTGTCAAGTTGACACACAAAACTAGCCAGTACACACATACATATTCATACATACACATATACACTCACACATTACACACAGATACACACAGATATACGCACACATACTCACACACATATACACATGCACACACAACACACACACATACACAAAAACACACACACCACACACATACCATACACACATCTACACACATACACACACATACCACACACACATACATCATACACACACCACAAAGGCACACACACTCACAAACACACACACATCACACACACACTCACACACACCATACACACATACCTATACACATACACACACTTACACACATACCATACACATATACACTCACACACCACCCACACCACAGAGACACACTTACACAGAAACACTCTCATACACACATCATACACAAATACGCACACTCACCCCACACACAGAGTGAGGCCTATCAAGCACACGGCAGAAGCAGCTGGTATTGGCATCTCCTTTTACTTCGAGCTAAGTTATTGTCATACTTCACATGTTACATAAAATCTGATGACTCTGTAAAACAGGATCTGAAAGAATAACTTTTTTGTTGTTGTTGTTTTTTGTTTTTCGAGACAGGGTTTCTCTGTGTAGCCCTGGCTGTCCTGGAACTCACTCTGTAGACCAGGCTGGCCTGAAACTCAGAAATACACCTGCCTCTGCCTCTCAAGTGCTGGGATTACAGGCGTGTGCCACCACCGTCCGGCAGAATAACTTTTTAAGGATAATTTTAGATTATTGGAAGGTGTTAGATATTTGTTATTTTAAAGTCGTCATCATCATCATCATCATTAATATTGAGACAAGGTCTCAGTATTATAGCCCTAGCTAGTCTGAAAGTCACTATGTAGACCAGGCTAGCCTCAAATCCATAGAGGTGCATCTGCCTCTACCTCTTAAGTGCTGATAGAGGGGTACCTCACCATGCCAGGTCGTCTGTGATTATACTTTCAGGTAGTTCTGCAGTCTAAGCTGGCCTTGGCTCCCTACATAGCCAAGGGTAACCTCGAACTTCTGATCCTCCGGCCTTTACTTCTCAAGTGCTGGGATTACAGATGTGCACCGTCGCTGCTTTATGTGGTGCTGGGACACGACATCAGATCCTCACGAATACTCGGCAAACACTCTACCAACAGAGCCGGACGGAGCCTTAGCCTGCTGATAGTATTTTAAATATGATGGCTTTAGTGATCAATTATTATAATTTTTATCCTTTAAGTATATTTAACTCAGCCGCTCATCTCCCCAGCTCAATGGAATGTGCTTTGGTTTTGTTTGGGGGTTTGTTTTTTTTTGTTGTTTAAATTTAAGGTCACTGGGTGGAGGACTATCACCAGCGCTGTAGAACTTTCCCTCTGCTTTCCAGCCAGCGTCCTGGGATGCGGCAGCTCTGTGAAGCAGGAAGAAGGGAAAGCGGTGGTAACTCCCCGCTGTGTTTCAAAGGAGCCCGCTTCCTGGTGAGGTGGGGCCTGTGCCCTCAGCGGACAACAGTGAAGATGAAAGGAAGTTTGGGGCACTGGCTCCTCCTGCTGCTTGAAGCAGATCCGGCTAAGGAGTGTTTCTAAGGGCCAGGGAGGAACAATGCTGCATTTTAAAGTCAGCTGAAGGCGAGCTGGAGCCGCGCCAGCAGCCCGGCTGTCTGTCTGTCCAGCCATTCGTACCTTGGCTCGAGTGCACAGGTGCTTGCTGCCAAGCCTGATGACCAGGGACTGATCCTCAGGGCTCATAGAGTGGGCGGAGAAGATGGACTTCTGCAAAGTGGCCCTTTGACCTCTGTACCCATTTAGTACCTGCACATGTACACACACACACACACACACACACACACACACTAAATAAATATAGCTTTTAAAAATAAGAATAAAAGCACTATCATACATATTCTGCAGCTACCCAGGCCAGCACAAACTAAATTATAAAAATATTAATGAGATACAAATCCAAATGCCAGCGTTTATGATGGCACACCAGCTGCCTTATCCACTTCACCTTCTCCTGCTCTGAGAATAAGACGGCCTAGCTGGATGCTTACGTCCTGGCTGCTCATTCCCAGGCACAGAGGTTCTGAGACTATCAAAGCAGAGGCCAGAAGAGTGTATGTGTGTGTGAGTGTGTGCATGTATGTGCGTGTGAGCGTGCGTGTGTGTGTGTGTGTGTGTGAGTGTGAGTGTATGTGTTTGTGTGCATTGTGTGTGAGCATGTGTGAGTGTGCGTGTGCATGTGAGTTTGTGAGCGTGTGTGAGTGTGAGTGTATGTGTTTGTATGTGTGCATTGTGTGTGAGCATGTGTGAGTGTGCGTGTACATGTGAGTTTGTGAGCATGTGTGAGTGTATGTGTTTGTATGTGTGCATTGTGTGTGAGCATGTGTGAGTGTGCATGTGCATGTGAGTTTGAGTGTAGTTGTGTGTGTGTGTGTGTGTGTGTTGCAGGCACAGTGAGACTGATACTATTCCCACTGTGGGGAAGCCAGGAAAGCCGTCTCCTGAGGAGACGGCTCTCACCCCCAGAGCAAGCATTTTGTACCTCACACATTCTTTTTATCTTTCATCGTGGCCCAGAATCACAGTCAGAATTCATTCCTATTTCTTTTGGATCCAATGTGCTTAATGTGAAGTTAAGGCTTAAGAGAGAGATAATAGTAATACACATATACAATCAAACACCTACACACATATACTCCTACATACATACATATATACATACCCAAACATAAAGATATATATGCACACATACATACTCACAGACATTTAAATACACACATACCTCCATACACACAGACACATCACACACATACACATATCCAAACACACACATATATGTGTATTACACACATATATACACATATGCATATACATAGATACATTCATACATACATACCCAAATATAAACACGCATGTGCACATACACAGAGACATACACATATACACACTATTTTTGCAGTGCTTGGAAGTGAACTCAGGGAGTGTACATGCTCGGCAAGTGGTCTCCCTCTGAGCCGTGTCTCTTGATCTGTGCATGTTTTATTCCAAATGTATTGAGAGTAACTACAGAGGAGGCTCTAACAGAGACAACAAGGTAACCCTGCATTGCTGAAGGCCCAGAAATGCACTGACAGTCTGCAGTCAAGGAAGCCAAACAGTCCTCCCCCTGGTGGTCAACCATATCAATAACCGACCAGCCGCTATCCCACCATAGGAACTGTGAAGGTTGGAGAAGCAGCGTCCTGGGGATGCAGGTCAATCATATCAATAACCGACCAGCCGCTATCCCACCATAGGAACTGTGAAGGTTGGAGAAGCAGCGTCCTGGGGATGCAGGTCAATCATATCAATAATCGACCAGCCGCTATCCCACCATAGGAACTGTGAAGGTTGGAGAAGCAGCGTCCTGGGGATGCAGGGCAAAGACAAGTCTAAGGACTGGCCGTAGCTCAGGTGGCAGAATACTTAGCTAGTCTGCAAGACGCTCCTGGTCCATCTCCAGCCATGGTGGTGCATGCTAATAATCCCAGAAGCAGGAGGAGTAGCTCTTGAAGGTCTTCCTCCCTGCTTAGTAAGAGAAAGGCCACGTATAAGACCCCCAACTCAAGAAAAGGTGGGAAGCACTGAGGACGGCTCGGTGACAAAGCTTGGTGCATAGGCCAGAGGGCCTGGGTTCAGTGTCCACATAAAAATGTCCCTATCTTAAAGCCTTGATCTACAAGCATGGCTAGGAGAGACTCGAGAGCAGAAGGGTCCAATAGGGACTCATCCTGCATCCCGTGGGAAGCCACATCGGAAGAAATTATCTGTGATGCTCTGGAGAGAGTCCAGTGGACTTCTGCAACCGTGAGGATTGAGTTCAAGTCTCCAGTGCCCATGTAAAGAGCCAGGCGTGGCCGTGGACATGTCTAACCTGAGAACTACGTGAGACAAACACAGAAGGATGGGGGGGGTCATTTGGGGCAGGAAGATCGCTGAGGCTTGCTGCTGGGCTTAGCTCCAGATTCAGCGAGAGAGCCTGCCTCAGAGGAACAGAGCGGGAGGCCTGAGGCCGTTTTGAGGTTTAGTGTAAGTATCTATCACATTTACATGGGGTTCAACAAATACACGTCCATACGCAGAACGGATGACTGAATAATTAACCAATGTACAGCCTTGAAGTGACACTTGCACAGACAGACGAGTCATCACGACACATTTCACAAGTGCCTGAAGCAGAAGATACCTAAGGCCGCTGAGGGATTGTATTAGGGGATTTCTAGAGTCCTAGAACTTCTGGAATGTTTCTATGTATTCAAAGAATTTATTGCTGGGCAGTGGTGGCACACGCCTTTAATCCCAGCACTTGGGAGGCAGAGGCAGGCAGATTTCTGAGGCCAGCCTGGTCTACAGAGTGAGTTCCAGGACTGCCAGGGCTACACAGAGAAACCCTGTCTCGAAAAAACAAAAACAAACAAACAAAAAAGAATGAGTCTCCCTTTTTCCAAAGTCCCTATGTGAGAGAAGATGTGGCCCAGATTAAAGGTGTGTATTATCATGCCTGGATCTAAAACTTGCTTTGTCCCAGGCTGACCTTGAATTCAAAGATCTGCTTGCCTCAGTCTCCTGGGACTAAAGGCACATGCCTGGGCCTAAGCTTTTCATGGCCACTATGCCTCAAGATCTCCATGCCAAGATCCAGGTCAGGAACCTGTGTCTTCCAGCCTCAAGATCTGCATCACAGGTGAGCCCTCCAATTCTGGATTGTAGTTCATTCCAGATATAGTCAAGTTGACAAGCAGAACAGCCATCACAGGGATGAATGGTAGATCCATTCGGTGGAATAATACTTGGCCCTAAAAAGAAAGGAAATTCTGACTCGTGCTACATTTCTGCCAAGAGAAACATGGCATCAAATGAGAGCAGAGTGCTGGGACCCCCCAGGCAGCTCACCTGCTAAAATGCCTTGGTAAGGGCAAGTGTGAGCCCTGAACTCACTGTGGTTGATAATCCCAGCACCAGGGAGGCAGAGACAGGAGGACCCCTGGGCTTCCTGGCTAACTTTCCAGGTTGTAGGTCAGTGAGAGGCACTGTCTCAAAAAGCAAGATGGGGGGCTGAGACGGCTCAGTGGTTAAGAGCAGTAACTGCTCTTCCAGAGGTCCTGAGTTCAATTCCCAGCAACCACATGGTGGCTCACAACCATCTGTAATGGGGTCTGATGCTCCTTTCTGGTGTATCAGAAGACAGCAACAGTGTACTCACATAAATAATAAATAAATAAAACTTAAAAAAAAAAAAAAAAGCAAGCAAGATGGAGACCCCTGCTGAACCGCTAAGGCTGTCCTGTGGACTTTAAGCTGATGTAAGTAATGCAGATGTACGACGTATACACACACACACACACACACACACACAGAGGCGGGCAGATACTATACCATTCCACTATGTGGCTAACCTGTGTAGTCCCCCTCCTGGGGACAGGAAGTGCAACAGGGGCTGCCAGAGGCTGGGGTGGGGAGGTATTGTTTAAGAATTATGGGGGTTTCTGTTTCAGACGATAAAACAACTTCTGCAGATGGTGGATGGTAAATATACCTAATTCTATGGAAGCGAGCACTTAAAATGGGTTAAAATGGGCCAGTGAGATGGATCATGGGTAAAGGGCTTGCCGCACAAAGGCCTGAGTAAAAAAACGCTGAGATAAAAATATGTTCCCATTTCATCCCTGCCTCCTATTTCACCCCAGTCAGCTCCTCAGGGCCACCTCCCCAACCAACCAACTACTTGCATTTGACTCCTCCAGGCGGACGGAGCTCGCTGGAGCAGGAACTCCTTGGAGTGGGTTCGTGGGTGGCCTTCTGCAGCAGCGGTTCCCCCCACTCCCCCCACCCCCCCACCCCCCACCACATCCCCCTTCTTGGCCCATTTACAGCTTGAGGCAAGGAATCGTGGGGAAAAGCAAATGGGAGCTTTTGAATGTGTTCGTAAAGTGTATCAGACTGATGGACGGAGAGGATTTTACACAGGGCCATGTCTGCCTCCTATGCCGGCACATCAGAGACAGTTATCCATTCTGTTATTTATGAAAGTATAAAGCGAGAACTACTGGAATGTAAGACTGCTTCTATGATGGCACCTGATGAGGAGTCTGAAAGGAGCATCGGATTTTGTGAGAATGATGCCAGCCGCTGCCACCTCAAAAACCTGTGCCACAACCATAGCGCAGCCACACGGAGTTGTAAGAACAAGGCTCCTGAAGAAGGGACAAAACGCAGATCTTTTTTTCAGACATTGTCTTTGACTGTTTAAGAAGAAGGCTATGGGTCTCTTTACCACGGTCTAACAACTCATCTGGTGGGACAGATTCCACACACAGCCATTATGATGGCCACCTACGAACTGGTGCTCTACCTACTCAACGGATAGCAGCAGGGGCTGCCACGCTACAGGGCAGGAAGGCCAAAAGATCACAGTGGACCATGGAATCTTGAAGCCAGCATGGTGGACGGAAGACAGTAGTTGGAAACATGTAACTGCTATGGCTGAGTTTATTTTACTGGTTTATGACATTCAGAATATAGTGTTAATTCCATGAGCATGTTTGGTTGATTAAACAAAATCATTCCTGAGTATATACTGTGCTGTAATTTTCCAAAGATAGTAGTGACAATTACAGATGAGTAACTTGAATTTCTCCTGCAATACTATAAAATAACAAGTAGATCCTGGGTACCAGTTCCCGGGAGGGCCTGCCTCTTACAGTGTTTTAAGTTATTTGACACCTGTAATTCTGACAACTAGCGAAATAGTTGTCTAAATACTTCACATGTTCAACATTAAAATGTTTGGGTCACAACTAAAAGATATTCATCATAATATGGACTTTTACATATCCAATACACATAGTTAATGGCTGGGACTGTAAAGTAAGCTAGTGGATACTGACTCAGCGACATTGGAGAGGGCATCCTCATGCCTTCTCCAATTATGCAGTGCAGGAGTGGATGCAATCTTGATTCATAATGTGATTATCATAGTCTCGCACCTACATATCATTTGCTTTAAAGTAGAAAGCTCACGACTTCAATTTTTCTACTTGCTTTCACACTAAGAATTTTAACCTTTGAGTTGTTTCCACATCTATATAAGTTATCTGTTGGTAGAGGAAATGGTAATTTTCAATTTTGACTTTTATAGGCCATTGAAGTGATACTAATATTTAGGGCAATACAAATATTACAAAAAGACAGCCTCAGCTATCAGATACAGCGAATCTTAGTTGGCAGAGAGCCTGCAAACGAGTGTGCTACATTGGACAAATGTTCTTTAGTTCCCCGCATGTTCTCATAGAGTCAGGCTAGTCTTAGTTCATTGTGTTAACAAGATACAATTTTTAAATTTTGCTTCTAAGTCAGCAGCATCTTCGGATACTTTAATATATATGGCATTAGAAAGGTGTTTGCTGCAATGCTATAGATTTTCCTATGGATGTTGCTATACTGCCATATAAAACTTGTACAATTAAACTCTACTGAGGTACTCATCAGTGTACCTTAACTTTACATTCTTGTGCAGTGGCTTTCTCTTCAGAGTGACTTTGTGAATGCACTTTGTGGCCTTTTGAGGGGGTAAGAATTAGGAGAGAATTCATGTTAATTTCTTTAACATTGTTATGTATTAGCCAGAAGCAGTGTTCATACTATTTTTCTGGACTTTAGGTATGTTTTGGAGATCTAACAGTATTTGAATTGCTGTGGAATGCCACACTACTATGGAAAAGACGCATGACATTGAAAGCTTTCTCTGCTGTCACCTATGAAATTTAGATCCCTCTTTAAAATAAAATAAAATAAAATAAAATAAAATAAAATAAAATAAAATAAAATAAAATAAATAAAATAAAAACTGCCACACCAGCTCCAGTAGATTCTGTGTGACAAGTTCCATAGACTGAGGTGTTAGACTCCAAAGGGAGGACGTCTCCTGGGACTGGTTGTGGAATTCTCTAGCTAGAGGATAATTCTGTAGTTCTCACAGCAGTTTGTTTCCTTTCAATTTCCCCTCTTCCTTTTTCACAAGATGATCCTAATAGCCAGGGCGAGAAAATCCAAGCGAGTAAAATGGATAAGAGTCGGTTCTTTGAAGTAAGAGTCACCGGCCATATCCTCTTCTAAGAAGGGCAACGCTTTGCCTCATAGTCATTTACATAATTACAACATAAATACGTTGATAAAATAACCTCCCAACAACATGTAAATTTATATGGCTATGCGTGTGTAGATGAGGGTGGCTCTGAAACTGTGGTATGGAAAGCATTGATTAAGTACAGTTTTAAAGTGAATCTCAGGAAGTTTTTATAAGGCAGAAGCTGGGTGTTAGATAAGGATTACTCACAGAAACTCATTAGGACCTAGGGGGTATGACCAAATGTTCTTTTGCATTTCCTTGTGTCAATTTTTTAAAATTTTTTTCGATATATTAATTTACATTTCATATGATTTCTCCCTTTCCAGGCTTCCCCCTCTCCGCAAGTCCCATAAACCCTCTTCCCTCCCCCTGTTCCCCCATTCACTCCTTCCCTCTTCTCTGTTTTGGTATTTCCCTACACTGCTGCATTAAGCCTTTCCAGAGTCAGGGGCCCTTCCTTCCTTCTTCTTGGACATTATTTGATATGTGGATTGTGTCTTAGGTATTCCAGTCTTCTAGGCTAATATCCGCTTGTCAGTGAGTGCATACCTTGAGTGTTCTTTCGAGATTGGGTTACCTCACTTAGGATGATGTTCTCCAGCTTCATCCATTTGTCTAAGAAGTTCATGAATTTATTGTTTCTAATGGCTGAATAGTACTCCATTGTGTACATATACCATATTTTTTGTATCCATTCCTCCACTGAGGGACATCTGGGTTCTTTCCAGCTTCTGGCTATTATAAATAGGGCTGCTATGAACATAGTGGAGCATGTATCCTTATTACATGCTGGGGAATCCTCTGGGTATATGCCCTGGAGTGGTATAGCAAGGTCTTCCAGAAGTGTTGTGCCCAGTTTTCTAAGGAACTGCCAGACTGATTTCCAGAGTGGTTGTACCAGCTTACAATCCCACCAGCAGTGGAGGAGTGTTCTTCTTTCTCCACATCCTCAGCAACACCTGCTGTGCCGGGCAGTGGTGGCGCACGCCTGTAATCCCAGCACTCTGGGAGGCAGAGGTAGGTGGATTTCTGAGTTTGAGGCCAGCCTGGTCTACAGCGTGAGTTCCGGGATAGCCAGGGCTATACAGAGAAACCCTGTCTCAAAAAAACCAAATCCAACAAACAAACAAACAAACAAACAAAACAACACCTGCTGTCTCCTGAGTTTTTAATCTTAGCCATTCTGACTGGTATGAGGTAAAATCTCAGGGTTGTTTTGATTTGCATTTCCTTAATGACTAATGATGTTGAACATTTCTTGAGATGCTTCTCAGCTATCCAAATTTCTTCAGGTGAAAATTCTTTGTTTAGCTCTGTACCCCATTTTTTAATAGGGTTATTTGACTCTCTGGAGTCTAACTTCTTGAGTTCTTTGTACATATTGGATATTAGCCCTCTATCAGATGTAGGGTTGGTGAAGATCCTTTCCCAATTTTTTGGTTGCCGTTTTGCCTGCTTGACAGTGTCCTTTGCTTTACAGAAACTGATAATTGTTCTTTGTGCCTGCTTCACTGGATACGTCTTTTGAAATGGCAATTCCGGCTCCTCATGTATAAAATCCTTGCTTGAGAGCTGCTAAATACATTCAGATTCAAACCACCTCTGTGGTTGTCTCTGTTTGCCACCTCCGAACCTGTGCCTTCCTGGGTACCAAAGCCCTGATTCTCCCTCGGTCGTGATGCCCCTCCCTACCTCCTACCCCTCACCCCCATCCCCCTGCCCCCACTCCCACTGGGTCAGTCTGCGGCAAAAAGCAAAGGATGCAACCGCCTGGCTCTGGCTCTTGCCACCATGCCTGGGAAGGACCACATCTTCATAAACCCCACAAGCCAAAGTAAACCTTTCCTCACGGAGACACGGGAATACACAGCCATGTAGCCACCGCCCAGGGATACCGGCTTCCTCAGAAGCCTTTGGAGCTTGTCTGTGCCAGTCCCACACGCAACGCCCCCTTCTCCAGAACTCAAGTTATACAAAGGATGGATAACTTGGGAGAGGTGGGATATGAGCGCCCAGCACCCTGAGAGTGCCCTGAACACCCACGGATGGGTCATTTCCACAGGCCCAAGCTGTTGTGAATTTCTTCAGTAGCCTTTAGTTACCACCTGCTTCTTACTCAGCCATGCTGCTCCTGAGAGCACTGCGGCCTGCCTGGAGTACTAAGGGCTCTGCCCAGCGCTGGTACCTGCACACACCAACCTCCCTTCCCTGCTCCTCTGGCTGTGCTTGAACATATCTCAGCTGCTTTTCTGTAAGACGCACAGAGGTCGGTATTCCATAAAGACAAATTTTATGGAGGACCTGAGTTCAGTTCCTCAGCATTCGTTTAAAAGACAAGGATTACAGCCAAAAATCTGTAACACTGGCATCTTAAGAGGGAAGGTTGGTGGATCCTGGGGCCTTGCTGGCCGGTCAGCCTAACCCAGATGGTTAGCTCGAGATTCAGGGAGAGACCCTCGCTCAAAAAATAAGATGGAGGGGACTGGAGAGATGGCCCAGTGGTTAAGAGCACTGACTGCTCTTCCAAAGGTCCTGAGTTCAAATCCCAGCAACCACATGGTGGCTCACAACCATTTGTGCAGTTACAGTATACTCACATACATAAAATAAATAAGTAAATCTTAAAAAAAAAAAAAAAAAAAAAAAAAAAGATGGGCCGGCGGTGGTAAGCCCAGCACTCTGGGAGGCAGAGGCAGGCAGATTTCTGAGTTCGAGGCCAGCCTGGTCTACAGAGTGAGTTCCAAGACAGCCAGGGCTATATAGAGAAACCCTGTCTCGATAAAAACCAAATCCAAAAACAATAAAATAAAATAAAATAAAATAAAATAAAATAAAATAAAATAAAATAAAATAAAATAAAATAAAATAAAAAAAAAATAAGATGGAGATACAAGAAGAGTCTGAAGTTGGCCTCTACCTACCTCCCCACAACAAACTTCCTACAGATGGTGGGCAGGATCCCCAAAGGCCTCTACTGTCCATTCAAACAAGTGCCAGTTGGTGTTGGGATTCAGGGGCTAAAAAGAATATTAGTAAGGCTCCAGCATGGGCTGGAGAGAGCCCACTGCCTGTACCAAGTGTCCTTTGTTTTGTTTTTGTTTCTTTGAGACAAGGTCTCACTATATAGCACTTGACTGCAATGACCAGGCTGGTCTTGAACTCACAGAGATTGTCCTGCCTCTGCCTCTTGAATGCTGGGATTAAAAGCCTGTGCCAGCTCCCAGCTCAATATGTAGATACTACTTTAGCTCACTGTTATACATGATCACTCCCCATAATCCGCCCTATTTCCACACCCTAGGATGCTTCCACGGGGCCACTGAACATCCTCTCCGGATGGGGCTCAATGAAATGGACTCAGTGTTGCTTCGTCTGGTGTGGAACCAGAGGGGAGCTGGACCAAGCTTTTGCCTCCCACCTGGCCACCAAACTCTGCTTCTGCAGGCTCGGCGGGCTCCAGGCTAATGTAGTGGTTACTGGCTCTCTACAGACCACACTTGGGTACTCAGAGGGCTCAGGCTGGGTGAGCAATCTTCACCCCCAGGAGAGAAATGTGTGCAGCATGCTCTGGAGAGATAACTGCCTACTCTTAGAGTAGCTTATTCCTCTCCTCCTGTGCCAATCTATCTCCATATCTACTCAGTAATGTCCATTCCTCTTGATACTACTGGGATCCACCAGGAACCAAGACATTCCTAGCTCAGCATTCACTCATGATCAAATAGTTTGTATATTGGTTGAGGACCAATAAATCTGAAATTCAACATGGGACCTATGGTCAGCGTGCACTGTCCTCAACTGCAGGAGACCTTGGCCTCCCCATTAGGAAAACAGCCACTGTGCACCCCACCCCCATGAGAGATTCCTCCTCTGCAGCAGCTGGTACAATGGTATCTCCATGTTACGGCCACCTTCAGTAAACTGCTGTTTAGGCTTCAGAGCCTTCCACAGTTCATAAGCACAGCATCTGGTTTCCCGATGGTCCACCCCCGCTCTAGGGACCCCAGCTTCACTCGCATCTTGCCACATTTTCTTTTCTTTCTTTCTTTTTTTTGTTTTGTTTTGTTTTGTTTTTTTCGAGACAGGGTTTCTCCGTATAGCCCTGGCTGTCCTGGAACTCATTTGTAGACCAGGCTGGCCTCGAACTCAGAAATCTGCCTGCCTCTGACTTCCAAGTGCTGGGATTAAAGGCGTGCACCACCACCACCCAGCAGCCACATTTTGTCTCCTTTATCCTCTCTGCATGTTTATCTCCTCTTGATTGCTTGACCAATTTACAAACCCAATTTGCACACCGATCTAAGACACTCCTCTGGAGACACTTGCACAGAGCAAACCGGATGCCTCATCACGGGCACAGTAAAGCCCCAGAAACCTCTCTGGTCCCAAGGGGCTTGCTGAATTAACAGCCCTCTTAACCTTTCATCGATCGGAGTCGGTCTGACCGGCGCACGCTGCTTCCCTTGCTGGCCGTGCGTTTTCTTACTCCTCGCTGTCTGATTCTTTTCATGAACTCCAAGATCCACAAGGGGGCTCTTTCGGTAAGGATCTAACCTACTGCTCCTTACAGCAGATTTGAGCCTCCTCTCTTTTGTGAGGTTTACCCACCTGCTGCGGAGCTGCCTTCACAGAGTGCTCTGCAGCCCCGCCCTTGTGTGGGCTAGCCCTTCTTTCTGGGCACACAGCTGAACCCCAGTTACATCTTGTCACCCAGTGTCGGAGTCAGGAAACGTCTACCGTGGGCTTCTCACACCCTGGCTCCACACGTGAGACTTTTAGAGGAAGCAATATAATCTCTGGTCCATCGGCCATTCCCCAAATGTCCCAACATTCCCTTGGTGGATTGTAGTCATCAGAGAGGCACACATGCCGTGCCACATGGAGGGCAGGCTCCTTGGGACGGTCCCTGGGGATCCTCTGGGCTTAGCCTCAATTACCTGTCTTTGCCTCCATAAGGACAACACAGCTGGCGTCCCTCCCAAGCTTGTCGGGTTATGTCCTACTGCCGTTTAGGCAACAAAAGTTGCATTGTTACCTCTTCCACTCACCCAAGATAAAGCATGGAGGCCGGCCAAGAAACCACTCCTAAGTTTAACATGCACTCGCTGACATCCACATCCATACCTACACACACACACACACACACACACACACACACACACACACACTGAAGTAAACTTTAATTTTTTTAAATGAGCTGATGGTCTAGTTCTTCAGCTTATGTGCTCAAATAACAGAAGGCTGAGAGAGGCAAGGGGAATTCACAGAACTTCCTTCCGACAAAGCTCCTGGCTTGGGTTCCGGTGTCGATGATGCCTCTGCTGGTGCGGTCACCTCCCTCCTACGATCCCCCCAGTTCAACATCACTAACCGTCGCCCCTCATCCCCCTCTGCACCATGCTCCTTGGGAGGGTGAGTTGCGCTCTTCAATATGCAGAGACTTGCGGTTAGAAATAAAGGGTCCTCAGGAAGGTAAAGGGTGACGTCTGAGCACAATACACCAGAAATGTGGATGTGCCAAGGGTGTGCCTTTCTACAGGGTCGATCTTGTTACATAACAATGAACTCACGAGCTATGTGTGGTGGCTTGAATGATGGCTGGAGGACACTTATCACTGGGGGCGGGTCTGAAGAGTTTATATCCTAGCTCTGCTTCCTGGTTAGGATTTGATCTCTCAGCTCCCTGCTCCTGCTACAATAACAGATTCTTTTATTTCAACCATTATTATTACTGTCTTAGATATTCATTATGTAGTTTATGCATGTGAATGTTTTGTCTGTCTATACATTTGTTCACCAGGAGAGGGCGTCTGATGCCATAGGACTACAGTTATAGACGTTGTGAGCCTTCATGTAGGTGCTGAGGATGGAACTTGGGACCTCTGTGAGAACACCCAGTGCTCTTAACTGCTGAACCATCTCTCCAGACCTCAACCTTAATATTTATATTAATATTAATACTTTAATATTAATAAACCCTTAGATCACACATTGCACTTCATAGACTATGCTGCAAAATATGTATGTATGTACACGTGTGTGTGTGTGTGTGTGTGTGTGTGTGTGTATGTGTGTGTATTACAGAACAGCTAACCACAGAGTTCAGAGGGGCTATTCTGGAAACAGAAAGCTGTCATAGAGGCAAGGAAACACCTGTACAGGGACAGACTGGAAGTTTTGGGAACCACAGGAATACAGAGATGCTTTATGCTGACTTGGTCGGAGGCGAACTTGAGTGTCAGTGGGAAGAGGGCTGAGTACTGAAGGCAGGAGAACTGGGACTCTTAGGGACTGAGATCATGCCACAGAAACAGAAAAAGACAAACAGGAAGGGGGACTCGTGGCTGTGTGCAACTCTCTCTTTGTGCGTACGCCAGCCATACTCTCCTTTCCTGTGTCTTGCTCAGGAGTCCCAGTACCCAGGGCATCTCCCTGCCCTGAGCAGACAGTGGGACTCTTCCTAGCCCTCAGAGAGCCTCGCTCCCCCTGGGCCACTCCTGGAAGTGACAGGGTCACCCCTTCCCAGCGATGTTTGTTATTGTTCCTGTGAGGCATATACCAAAGCACACAAAGCATCCTTGTAGAAGAAAAAGTTCATTATCTAGCTTTTCCCATCTGACTCAGCTAGGCCTTGTCCTCAGAAAAGCGTTTGTCACTGGGCTGGAGAGATGGCTCAGCAGTGAAAAGCACTGGTTGCTCTTTCAGAGGATCTGAGTTCAAGTCCCAGCAACCACAAGGTGGGTCACAGCCATCTGTAAGGGAGCTGATGCCCTCTTCTGGCATGTAGGTGTTCATGCAGACACAGTACTGATTAAAAAAAGAAATCCTCTTAATGTTCGCTCCTTCTGTGCGCCCTTATGAAGATGCAGAGGAGACTGCACTGCTTGCGGAGTGGGGAGTTCCCTGAACCCGCACTGAGAGCACCAGGTCTCAGAACCCGTCTCAGATCCTGGCCCAGCCCTGCCGTGATGAGCCCTGTTCCCGCCACCGCTCCCTCCTCTGCTTACAGCCCTCTGGCCTCCACGTGGTAACTGACCTCCAGGAAATCCTCTCCTAGTCTCGGGGAAGGGGGGCAGGGGGCGAGGAGTGGGGGAGAGAGGAGGGGAGGCAGGGGGAGGGGGAGTTTGTCCTGCTTAGAACTTCTACTACTTAGTCAACAACTGGTTTTCTTTAAAAGATTTGTTTTGTTTTAAAGATTAATTTTAATATTTTATTTAATGTTTTATTTTTTAAATCACGTTTATTTATTTGTGTTATGCATGCACACGCATGTGCCCATGTGTCTATATGTGTACTACATGCATGCAAGTTCCAGAAAAGCCCAGAAGAGGGTGCTGGATCCCCTGCACTAGGGTTGCAGGGGTTGTGGGCAGCTGGACATGAACCAGGAACCATACTTGTGTGCTCTATAAGAGCCCCATGCACTCTAACTGCTAAGCCACCTTTTCAATCCTTCAATAACTGTTTTTTTAAAATAATTTCTGTCCTTTGTTGATCTATAGCTTCTAATATTTTCCTTGTTTCTAGGGCCCTCTAGTCAATCGATACTAAATAATTCTTTGTCGTAAATCTTGGTAGGAATCAAAGCTGCAGATAACTCTATAATATCAGATGATGAACAGCTACTCGTCAGACAGCCAGGACTCTGGAATCAGATGTGGGTTTGAGTTTCCAGTACTGTTTCCATCTGACCTGGGGCAAGTAATTTAAACTCTGCAAACTTCAATCTCCACAGCCATACAATGTGGACATATACCTTGTGAAGATCCCATAACGTAACAGTTAATATCCGCCAAATAATTACTAAATGCCAGACTCAGATTTAAGAGCTTAAAAGTATTAACTTATTTAGAAATTTACAGCTGCCTCGGGAGAGCCCTTGAACGGCCCTCCTTCTGAGGATGGGGAAAGCGATGGGGCTTGAGAGAGGGCTCAGTAGGCAAGAGCCCTTGCTGTTCTTGCAAAGGCCCAGGTTCAGTTCCCAGCACCTGCATCAGGCAGCTCACACCTGCAGTAATGACTGTTCTGTGGGCCCTTACATGCATGTGGTACATGCACATATAATCGGTCACACATACAAAAACAAACATGTTGCTTCTACAGGGAGACACAAAGAGGATTTAAACAACGACAGGAGTCCAAGTCTGCCATGCAGGCTCGTGCAGACTTGGGATAAAGAAGTGAGGAGTCGCCGGCCGTGGTGGCGCTTGCCTTTAATCCCAGCACTTGGGAGGCAGAGGCAGGCAGATTTCTGAGTTCGAGGCCAGCCTGGTCTACAAAGTGAGTTCCAGGACAGCCAGGGCTACACAGAGAAACCCTGTCTCGGGGAGGGGTGGGGGGAGAAGTGGGGAGTCTGGCAAGGTAGACCAGTTCCAAGAATCCCCACGGGACAACAGGATTGTGCAACTCTCCAAAGAGCCCCGGACTCAGTGGTCCCTGCGGAACAGTTCTCCACAGTCTGACCGCCACATCACCCTGGCAGCTCGTTTTATGAGAGACTTTTATTATTCTCTAGGGAATGTGAAAACCTTCTAATGAGTATCTCATATGAAACGCCAGAGGCAAGATGAACTTAGTGGTGATCTGAGGCAGGCTCCGTGCTGTGAACCAGGAGGCTGGGCAGTCACAAACCAAAGACAACCCTCGCCGCTTTTCCAGCAGTGCTTTGGTCTCACAGGTGTGAGCAAATCCTAAACCCCCTGTTAACACTGTCGTATCTTGTACTCTTGGTTGAGTAATGGATCTATAGAACCGAGTCTACTCACCATGAGAATAGCTATTTTATTTATCGTATGATGCTGCAAAAGGAACTCCAACAGTCATTTTAAACTGTGTGATCAGGGCAGTTAACTCTGAAGATCTACTTACTTGGGAAATTCCTGTTTTTTAAAAAATTTGTTTATGTGAATGTTTGTGCTTGAGTGTATATATGTACATGCGGTGGCCCTAGAGACAAGAAGAGGGCATGGATGCCCTGAAACTGGAGTTACAGGAGGTTGTGAGCTGCCATGTGGGTGCTGGGAACTGAACCTGGGTCTTCTGCAAAAGCACCAAGTGCTCTCGGCTGATGAGCCACCTCTCCATCCCCAGAAACTCTTATTTTTGGCTAAGGATTTGTCAATACCTGTCTGTGCTCTAACAAAATGCCACAGGCTGGTGGCTTATATGAAAGAGACATCTTTTTTTTCTCGAATTTCTGGACTCTGAGAAGTCTAAGATCGGGACATACATGTCATAGCTCAAGGATCTGGCTCCGCAGTGCTTGCTGCTCAGGCCCGACAGCTCGAGTTCACTCCCTGGAAATCATACACAAAGCCAGATGCTGTGTGTGTATCCGTGGTCCCAGCATTCCTGGGGGAGACGGGAGACGGCAGTAGGAACTGGCCACTTAGCCTGAAGTCCACAGAAGAGTCTGCCTCCACGAGGGGTGGGGGTGGGTGTGGGGGGGAGGGGGGGAAGGTAAGAACAGACTCCCGAAAGCAGTTGTGCTCCGAGCTACCCCCACACGCTATATGCCCGCCCACTCTTACACGCTTAAACCATATGCACACATACAACATAAACAAAAGTTCTGAAGAAAGGTGTGTGCCTCGTAAACATCCTGGTCTGCAGTCATGTGGCATAAGCCAGAATCTCTTGTGTAAGGACTGTACATTGGTCCCTTTTGAGACACCTGATAACAAGCAACTTAGAAAAGGAGGGGCTAAGTCTTTTGAATCAGTATGACATGGGCTGTAGTCTAGGCAGGAAGTGAGTGAGGTCAAGGTTCATCTCTAAGCATCCTCTGGGAAAGAGGGAAAGAAATCAGTGGCTCACAACCATCTGTGATGAGATCTGATGCCCTCTTCTGGCATGCAGGTGTACGTGCAGATAGAGCACTTATATGCATTTAAAAACAATCAGTTTTCACACAGTGGGGACTGTTGACACGGCTCAGAGGGTAGAAGCTCGCACCTCCTGATATGATGCAATAAGAAACAGATGACATCAATCCCAGCACTTGGGAGGCAGAGGCAGGCGGATTTCTGAGTTCGAGGCCAGCCTGGTCTACAGAGTGAGTTCCAGGACAGCCTGGTCTACAGAGTGAGTTCCAGGACAGCCAGGGCTACATAGAGAAACCCTGTCTCAAAAAACCAAAACAAAACAAAAAAGGAAAAAAAGAAAAATAGAAAAAAAAAAGAAACAGATGACATCACTGCTGGAGGACTGATGCCCCAAAACACATGACCCAAGCCAAAGGGCACGCTATTAAACCACAGGCTAGTCCATGTAAACGTGTTGAGGCCTTAGAAGGCTAGAGGACTGTCACAGGGCTGCAGGGATGGCTCAGGGGCTGAGAGAGAAAGCAAGAACCCAAGTTCGATTCCCAGCACCCACATCACAACTTCCTGTAACTTCAGTGCCAGCTATCTAACACGCTGTCTTCTGGCTTCCAGAAGTACTGCACTCTTGTGCACATTCTCACACAGATATATGTGAATTGAAAATAAAATTTCATTTTAATTATAATAAATGTAATTAAAATTTATTTAATAAACAAAACCCAAAAATTTGAAACAATGGACAAAAGACTGGCATACCTTCACAAATGAGTGTCAGAGGAACAGAGACAGTTTCTCAGCATTTCCAGTAACTGGAGAAGCGTACATTAAACTGCGGAGAAAAGCCCCATTGATTGCCATCTGCCAGTCAGAATCGGAGGTCTTTGATCTAGATCTTATACAATGTATTAACCTTCTTCAAAGGTAGTCAGAGAAATAAAACTGTTTAGAAAGCTCTCTATCGCCGGGCAGTGGTGGCGCACGCCTTGAATCCCAGCACTTGGAGGCAGAGGCAGGTGGGTTTCTGAGTTTGAGGCCAGCCTGGTCTACAGAGTGAGTTCCAGGACAGCCAGGGCTACACAGAGAAACCCTGCCTTGAAAAAACAAAAAATTTAAAAGCAAGAAAGAATGCTCTCCATCTGAGTGAGATGACTCAGACCTGTAAGCTCAGCACTCAGTAGGCAGAGGCAGGAGGATTCTAAGGTTGAAGCCAGCATAGGCTACAAGTATAAGCTGCAGACCATGGTTTGGGCCACACAGCAAGACCCTGTCTCAAAAAACAAAAACAAAACAAAAACTGAAGAAAAGAGATTATATATACATATATATATGTATATATATACGTATATACATATACGTATATATATACGTATATACATATACGTATATATATACGTATATATATATAATATATTGGTATATATATTCTATTGGTATATATATATACC
Organism: Apodemus agrarius; assembly: GCA_964023405.1. Taxonomy (NCBI): domain Eukaryota; kingdom Metazoa; phylum Chordata; class Mammalia; order Rodentia; family Muridae; genus Apodemus; species Apodemus agrarius. The sequence goes on from OZ030013.1 coordinate 4,025,858, forward strand.
AATAGAAACCATTTGGAGTAAAACTTCCATTTCTAGTAGGGGTTGAATAAAGTTTAAGTTCCCAAGACCTCCCTGGGAACTGTCATCCGACTTGACAGAAAGAAACATGTATGTGAGGAACTGACATCCTGGTTGGCACGTTAAGACATGTTAGACAAGGTAAGTCCCCTGCCATAGTTGAATACCCCAGCCAATAGGAACAGGATAAACGTACAACAAACACATCAACAAAGACATGTCCCCAAGGAAATCCCCTATCCCTAAATCCCAATCGATGGAATAATTTGGCACAGATGTTTGTGGGTTTTAGGCTTAAAAGCTCTGTAATATTCTGGCTTGGGGGGGGGTGTCACAGTTCAGTTCCCGAATCTGGATTGCATCCCTGACTGAGTCTTGGGTTGTGCATTCTACAAACCAGCCCTGTTTGACTGAGGTCTCCGAGTCTGAGTGGTTTTTGAGTCCAGACCCCAGCATAAGTTACTTCCCAGCAGGCCCCAGAAGGAGCATTACCTCTGGGGGTCCCCTAAAGGTTCCATCACCAGCAGCTGCCTCTATGCAACCCACCCTCTCCTACGGTGGCCGTGGATACCCCACCCTAGATGCAGCCCTGAAGCAGAATCGGCGTTCATGGACCAATGACTGTATTTACTTATTCTGTATTTTTATAATTATTTTGTATGTGTGCACATATGTGCATGCATATGTATGTCGAGTTGTGTGCAGGTACGAGCCAGAGGACAACCTTTGTGTCATCCTTAGGGACTCCATTCACCTCCTTTCAGGCAGGTCTCTCCTTGGCCTAAAGCTCACTGCGGCGCTTCTGGGTCACGATGTGAGCTCTGAGCTGCTGTTCCCATGTGATGCCTGCCTACCTGCTGCCACACTTCCTACCATGATGGCCGTGGTCTCTAACCATCTGAAACCATACGCCCCAAATAAACTCTTTTTCTTATAAGTCGTCTCGGTCATGGTGCCTTTATCATGGCACTTGAAAAATAACTAAGACACTCACCAACTAGGCTAGAGGGTTCAGTCAGTGAGTCCTGATCCTCCACAGCTCTGGGGTACAAACACACAATGATAGTCAGCATTCTGTACGGGTTCTGAAGATCAAGTGCAGGTCTTTATGCTTGTAGTTAAGTACAGATGCTTTGCGGACTGAGATACTCCCCAGGCCCCACAAATGAATTTAATACACACAAAATGAACTTATTCACAACAGGATCCAGATGAGGAAAGCCATGACTCAAGACGTCCAGAAGACATGAGTTCACTAACCGTCAGATTTTAGAAATGCATTCCAGCTGGGGCTTGCTGGCTTCAAGTTAGCGAGGGGCCCTGTCTCAAGGGATGGAGAAAAAGCAGAACACGCAAGGTCCTCCCTGGATTTCACACATGTGCACAGGCATATTTACCCTCACACAGGTATACACACACACACACACACACACACACACGCACAACTAAATAAAAAATGAAATCTTGGCACTGCTCTTGCTATATCTTAAAATGTCATCTCACTTCTGTGGCGAGGAAACAGACATCCTGAAGGCTTTGCAATCAGTTTTCATTTTTCAGACTAGAAGGTATTTCTCATACAAATACCATTATTTGGGATAAAAGTAGAGTTTTTAATTATTTATTTTTTGTGACAGGGTTTTTATGTGTAGCCCTGGCTATCATGCAGACAGGCACTGGCTCTCTGGATTAGACTAACCTCCAACTCAGAGGTCTTCCTGTCTCTGCTAACCTCCAACCCAGAGATCTGCCTGTCTCCACCTCCTTGGTGCTGGGATTAAAAGCAAGTGCCACCCTGAGTGGCTGGATGAATGTAGAATTTTTCTAAAACTTAGTTTTTGGGACTGAGTTTCAATCAGTGACCCAGGCTAGATATAATTATGTAGTCCAAGCTGGCTTCAAACTCTCAGCAATCCTCCTGCCTCAGTCTTCTATATGCTAAGATTATAGGTGAGAGACACCATGCTTGAGTACAAATAGGAAGGAACTTGTCTTGGTGTTGTTACACGTAGACAGAACTGGCAGTTCTAGGCTGCTGTCTGACTGTGATTCTGTGATCTAGGAAGACACTTGGAACCGTGTAGGGAGGTTAACTGGCTCCTAGAATCTGCCTGGAATCCCCAGCCTGACCTGTTGCTTTTCTAGCCTTTTCAGCTCGGTATTTCCCATCTTACAGAGAGCATGGAAGACGCACGATGTTCTCCTCATGCCTTCCTAAGCTCAGAATTTACCCTCTCAGCTGACACCCAGTGTAGTACCAACAGCTCACAGCGATGACAATTGTCAACTCAGGGAACTGAGATGTGCCGAACAGCCCACAGCGACCACTAGAGTGGCTCTGCCTCGCTCTGGTTCAGTGGTTGGCTGAGAAGCTCAGCCATTCTCTGTGGCTGAGAGAGGCGGCTGCAGGGCATGCTGGGCAGAGCAGCTCCACAGAGGAGATCTCTGAGGCCAGGAGCAGCTACCTCAGCAACCTTTGGTAAGGCAGGTGGAGGACTGAAGCCATCTACAGAAGCCGTCCTTCCAGGAACAGCACTCCACAATGAGTGCGTGCGTGCGTGCGTGCGTGCGTGCGTGTGTGTGTGTGTGTGTGTGTGTGTACACGTGCGTGCGTCTGGTGGGCTAGGGTGGGGTACAGGGCAGAGAAGGAGACGGACTTGGATGGACGAGTGAGTGGCAATGCTGGGAACAACAGGAAGTATCCGCCAAGAGCCTGAAGGTGCAGCTGCCCCTGGCGCAGAGTCCCGCTCTGAGGAGCTGGTCCCAGCAGTTCTTTTAGGCTAGCGCTGAACTAAAACAAGGGAAACGGCTGATAAGAAGGAAAGGTGAAGCCGGGCGGTGGTGGCGCACGCCTTTAATCCCACCAGAGGCAGGTGGATTTCTGAGTTTGAGGCCAGCCTGGTCTACAAATAAGTTCCAGGACAGCCAGGACTACACAGAGAAACCCTGTCTCGAAAAAAAAAAAAAAAAAAAAAAAAAAAAAAAAAAAAAAAAACAAAAAAGAAGAAGAAGAAGAAGAAGAAGAAGGAAAGGTGAGTGCGGCTTGGCTCACCTGGGGTTAGTGGGTGTGTAATTCCGGCATCCAAGCTGAGCTGAGGCCGCGCTCGCTCGCTCGCTTGCTCGCTCGCTCTACATCTGTCCTACCATTCCTCTCAAGGAGTCGCCGTGGCGAGCCTCGCTTCATTTCCCTTCTGTTCCTTCGAAGACATTGATTCACGGTTTATTGTTCTGACTGATCTTCTGAAGAACAAGTCATTGGTGTAAATTTTCTTTTGCCTACGTACATGTATGGATGTGTGTGGAGGTCAGAAGACAACCTGTGAGACGTCGGCTCTCTCCTTCCACAGATGCCTTTACCAGCTGAGCCAATCACTGGCCCGCAAGTCTCTTTTGTCTTCTTATTTATAACGTATTCAGAGAAACTTTTTTCCCCTAAATTCCAGCGGGAAGAGGTTTTGATATTTGTCTTTGTGTTTGCTTTTCTGAGGCAGGGTCTCACGTAGTTTTCCACTTGTTTAAACTTCCTCAACTGACCTCAGACTTGCTATGTCACCAGTGATGGCCTTGGATTACAGTCTTTTTCCTCCCCCTCTCAAGAGCTGGGATTACAGGTTCATGATACTAGGAACTCTCAGTGTGTGCGATGCTGGGGGTCGAACCCAGGGCTTTGGGTTTGCAGCTACCTCCCCCTCCCCCACTCCCACCCCAGCTTCTTTTGGTTCTTTGAAATAGCTTCTCCCGTTGCCTCCAATTTGGTATTGAAAACAAATGAAACAGGTCTTACCTCAAAGGGGATTAAGAGTTTAATTTGGAGCCAAACATGAATGGTTATCATATCTCATCCCGACTCTCCTATGGGGTGCCAGGGCGCCACAGCACGCCGTCCTCGGGAGGCAGGGACAGTCTGGAATGGCCAGCACAGCTAGAGTCAAGGAACAGCGGGGATCTGAGGTGAAAGCAATGGCTCTCCTCCTCTTGCTTGGAGTCAGGGTCACCATTGGTCACCCTGCCAGGAAGGCAAAGGCGGAGCCTGGGATGGTGGAACTGGTCTGATTGGGAGTGAGTACCCAGAGAGTCTAAGGGGCTGGAGGGGAGAGGGCCTTCCTAGGGAGTTTTAGGTGTGGCTCTTTAAGATGAGGCCTTCCCCAAGGCGATCTTAATGACGAACCAGTCCTTGCCTGTTCATACTGGTTTATTGATGGGGATGTGAATGCATACACTTTATTTGGGGTAAACCAGGGAGTAAATATGGTTTTTTGGGAAGGAACACGCAGGAAGAGAAGCTCACTGGCTGAAGACTCGGGGGTCTCTGGGTACCTCATTAGCATGGAGAAGAACTCCAGGCAGTGCCCCAGTAAGAAGAACGCCTGGTGTTTATGCTAGGCGTCTCATTACCCATGGTCCTCAGTGGCGTGGCGTGGTTACCTGTTCCAGTGCAGGTAGAGGCAGGTGGGACTGACTCCATCCCGCCATCCTCAGTTCTGAGATTCACAGCATTTGAGCTCATTCAACCTTACCATCACTGTGCCTGTCTGGTAACAAGGTCCGACATGCCGGACAAATGACTGTCACATGGAAATATGGGTACAGATTATCCCAGATTCCATGTTCCAAGCTGGTAACGACTTTTATAAGTTGTATGGTACCAAAGAACACCACGAATCTAGACACTTTCAAATGCATTGATGGAAGTGTCGGGTGGGTGGGACACTGAAAGACTGGGTGCTATCTGATAGCTTTTTTAGCTTTTTGTTTGGAGTTACTAGCTGTCTGCACATTCCTGATGGTCTCAAATATGGCAGCCCACATACAGAGGATGGCGATAAACGGCTATCAGGAGAGCTGAAGAAGGCCTGAGACAAATTGGCTCTGGACTTACAACATTAGCAATCGGCCTCTGCAGAAGGCTCAGTGGGAGGCTCTTCTTTCTGAGAACCCACTGCTCACCATGTAGCAGAGGATGACTGTGAACAGGGATGGCGCTGCTACTATGTCTCAAGTGCTGGGACTACAGGCATATGAGACCACACCCAGCCATAAAGCTATTTGTTAATTCTACCTTAAATTTTATTTATTTTATTTTGAATTATGTGTATGTATAGGTGAGCTCCTCTGTGTGTGAATGTTTGTAAGAGAATTTCTGGCCTTGGAGGCCAGAAAAGGGTGTTGGATCCTCTGGATCTGGAGGTTCAGGCAATCGTGAGTCACCTAGTGTGGGTGCTAGGAACCAAACTGGGTCCTCTGCAAGAGCAGTGCACACTTTTAACCTCTAAGCCATCTCTCCAGCATCTCATTCGACATTTTCAGCGGCATTGTTTGAGCACTGGGGGCTCTGGCTCGTGGTAGAGTCCTTTCCTAGCACGTGTGAGGCCCTGGTGTCTATCCCCAGGGTTGCCCCAAAGGAAACAAAGTATTGTTTGCTGTACGTTTGTATTGTTCTTTTGATTATTTGATATAACTCGTGTGTTCATTCCCAACCTGTCACTAGCTGGGCTCCCCACTGGTCACTGCTGGAGCTGCTCATGGCTTTTGGCTAAAGTCTACTTTGCCAGACATCCTGATTGATACCATCTTTCCTACTCTTGGATACATATTCATTTGAGTTTGCCTCTGTCTTTTCTTTCAGTGTGTCTTTGTGTTTGGAGGGCAGGCTCCTGTCGAGACTCTTCTTTTTCTAGGAAGAATGGGTAACATTCTCGTGGTGCTGGGACTCAGCATCCTGTAGGATCTTACCTGGTTGAGATGTTCTTTGAGTGACTATGAGGTCCTTTTGTAGTTGTTGCTGGTTGTTTATGTACTACCGTGCTGCCTGCTGTAGAACTCTCCTGGCCTCAGGCACACACACAGACACACACAGACACACAGACACACAGACACAGACACAGACACACACACACACACACACACACACACACGCATTCACACAAACACACACACACTCACTCCCACAGACATACATACACACAGACACACATAAACTTCCACTCACACAGACACACACAGAGACATACACACAGAGCTATATACACAGACACACACAAACATACACTCACACAGACATACACGCACACAAATAGACACACACCCACACAGAGATACACACACAGACATATAGACAGATACACATAGACGCACAAACATATGTACATACACACAGAGAGAAACATACCTTCACACACAGATACAGACACATACATATATATTGACACATACATTCATATACTTACATGTACACATAGACATACACACAGACAACACATACATGTATACATATACACAGAAATACACACATTGACAACAGATACATACATATATATCCACACACACATAGACACATACACAGACACACACATATATATATATACATATACACAGAAACACACATTCACAACAGTTACATATATATTCACACATACATAGACATATACACAGAGACACACACACATATATATACACACACAGACACACACAGACATATATATATACACAGAAACACACATTCACAACAGATATATACATATATATTCACACACACACATAGACATATACACAGGACATATAGAGACACACACATACAGACACACACATACATATATACATACATTCACATACAGTCATACATATATTCACACACACACACACACACACACACACACATCCCTTCCCCCCTGACACCCCACAGAACTGCTGCCACCCACCCACGCCCCAGCACACGCCGCCATCTTGTTTCTTTTCCAATCCAAGACAACTCCACCCACTAGAAGCCTGCCTCTGTTATTTCTGGTCTCATCCCACCCTAGGCACATTTCTCCAAAAGCAATTTTTTGAGTTTATTCCCCTCCATCTCAATATATTTGCATGATCAAATTTCAGATAATCCAAAAAGGGCATTTTTTTTTCAGGTGAGATCAAGAAAAAATACTTGTCCTGGGAGACTGAAGTCTTGCTTCTCAGAACAGTTGTGGAGCAGCAGAGCCCGGGTCCCACCCGAGGACAGCTCCAGAGCCCGCGTTTGCACCCCGCTTAAGACCAGGTGGTTTAGGGAGCTCTTCTCAGGGATCCTGGGCATGCGCCAAGGCGCCTTTTCTCGGGGATTTCTTGGGCATGCACCAAGGCACCTGGATTATGTGGCCTTAGGTAGAACCGAGTAATTTATGCAAACTGGGTTTGCGCTGTATCACCTGAGCTACACTCTTAGCCCTTCTGGTTTTTTATGTGTGAAATTTAAAAATCAGTTTGAAGTTTCCTTGGTGGGACGATTGCCTCATTGTGTTCAACCACAATTGGTTAAATCTTTCATAGGATTCCTTTGCAAATGGTTTCGTTTTTCTTTTAGATTTCATTGTATATCACGGTCTCCACTAAGACAAAAGATAATAATTTGTACTATCAAACTACCCCATTAGTCATCCTGACAGATTCATCTTCCCTTTGAGTCTTTCAAAATGCTAATTAAATTGTCCATTTTTAATGATCCCTGAAAGGAATGGTTTTTAATGACAACTCGTCCTAGTCCTCTGGATTTCTAAATGATGCCTTTGGTTCTTAACTTTTGGAGCCAAGCATCCTGACCGGGCAATAACCTGGACTGGTAACATTTGCTGGAAATTACTGTGCCAACATCTTCCCTGGTTTGGCGTTGTAGAAAGGAGGCTTGCTGTTCTCCACATCTTTGACGGCTTTTCATAAACTTAAGAAGCCAGTGGACCAGCGGAGGCTGCCGAGGTGTTAGGCTCCGCTTTGGCACTGGGCCTCAGGGACATACGTCCCCTCCTGGCCCAGGATTCCAGAGACAGCCCAGAGCTCAGAGTTCATTGTCAAAGCCTGTCAGCAGCAGCCACAGTGGGAGGAAGAACTCGACGCTGGCATCCTGGCCTGTAAACCTCGGAGCCTGCTTGCTGACTGCGGGCAGCCTCAGACGGCAGTGAGCTGGGAGGGATTGAACAAAAGAGCAAAATGGTTTCCTTGTCTCCCTACTGTGTGACTTCCCTGTGAGCCCAGCCAGTCCACCTTGTCTCCCTACTGTGTGACTTCCCTGTGAGCCCAGCCAGTCCACCTTGTCTCCCTACTGTGTGACTTCCCTGTGAGCCCAGCCAGTCCACCTTGTCTCCCTACTGTGTGACTTCCCTGTGAACCCAGCTGTTCCACCATTAACGTCTTCTCTTGGAGGGAACTAAGGAAAACTGATTTCATTGTAATGCAGAAAAAAAATCTGTTTTATTTGCTTCCAGAAACTGTCTTGGTTACCAGAGGCGCGTGGGAGGACAAAGCGGGTACAGCTCATTATCTCATCCCCGGATGTCTCCTTGGCTGGAGAGCTGCAGTAATGAGCCGAGGCCCCGGGCTCGTTCTTGGGTGGAGTCCCTAATGTGTTACAAAGGGCTCCTGACTGCCCGGTCCTAAGGATGCACGAGTGTCCCTGGCCCCGGGAGGACCTGATGGGACACTGTGGGATATTGCCACTCACAGCTGAAAAAAATTTAAATGTACACGAGTTACTGATTTTGGGTTGCCAAGGCCATCCTTCAGATGAGGGACACGATCAGAGGAAATGTGCCCACCCACCCAGTTTTGAGGCTGGACAGAAAGTCGTGGATGTAGAAGAAAAGGGAGCCCCTCCCCCAGAGTCTCTGTGGAGTTTCTCCAGCAGTCAAAAATTCTAGCACGGGCTGGGAGGTGGCCCAGAGGGTAGGTGCTTGGTGTGAGGAATGAAGACCAGAGTGTGGAGTCTCCAGTCCTCTTGTGAGAAGCTGGGTGTGCCCAAATGTGCCTGTAATTCCTGCACTGGGAGACAGACAGTGGCCAGGACAAAGGGAGAGCCCAGGTTCAGTTAGAGGTCTGTCTCAAAGATACGGTGGAGAGTGAGCAAGGCAGACAGTCCACTGTGATCACACACACACACACACACACACACACACACACACACACATAGACACACACACACAGACATACACACACACACACACACACACACACACACACCAATTCTAGTACAAGAATCAACATTTGCTGGGAAGGCTGTCTACACAGAGACCATATTCCTGTCATACAGAGCTATTAAAGCAAGAATGCTAAAACAGTAATGCAGCATGCTTAAGGCCTCAGCACAAATAGCTTATTCCTTTCCCAGATGCAAGCCATTAATTTCCTGGGAAGCTCGTGAACAAGACTGTAAACTTTCATTTATAGTCAAGATGGGACTTCCTCTGCAGCCCGGTGACCCGAGATGACCCGAGGTGTTGCCTGGTCAGCTGCAACCCAGTGCACAGCAGACGTCACCGAGGAGCCCATTCAACGACAGGCAACTTCAGAAGTCACCCAGACAACAGGTGCTGCAGTAAAGACAGCACGCCAGACTCTCTGGGGAAGCACAAGCCATGCGTAGGATACCTGTCCCCGAGGAAGTCAAGGGAGCACAGTGCAGGGGTGCAGTCCGCCGTGGTGGGGGAGTCAAGGGAGCACAGTGCAGGGGTGCGGTCCGCCGTGGTGGGGGAGTCAAGGGAGCACAGTGCAGGGGTGCGGTCCGCCATGGTGGGGGAGTCAAGGGAGCACAGTGCAGGGGTGCAGTCCGCCGTGGTGGGGGAGTCAAGGGAGCACAGTGCAGGGGTGCGGTCCGCCGTGGTGGGGGAGTCAAGGGAGCACAGTGCAGGGGTGCAGTCCGCCGTGGTGGGGGAGTCAAGGGAGCACAGTGCAGGGGTGCGGTCCGTCATGGTGGGGGAGTCAAGGGAGCACAGTGCAGGGGTGCAGTCCGCCGTGGTGGGGGAGTCAAGGGAGCACAGTGCAGGGGTGCAGTCTGCCATGGTGGGGGAGTCAAGGGAGCACAGTGCAGGGGTGCGGTCCGTCATGGTGGGGGAGTCAAGGGAGCACAGTGCAGGGGTGCAGTCCGTCATGGTGGGGGTCAAGGGAGCACAGTGCAGGGGTGCAGTCCGCCGTGGTGGGGGAGTCAAGGGAGCACAGTGCAGGGGTGCGGTCCGTCATGGTGGGGGTCAAGGGAGCACAGTGCAGGGGTGCAGTCCGCCATGGTGGGGGTCAAGGCAGGAGGAAACGGAAGCAGCTGGACATCCATGGTCAGAGAAGAAGGCAGTGGTGTGTGCCGCTGCTGCTCTATTCCCGTTCTCAGTGTAGACAGTTCGGGGTCCTCCGTCCAGGGAATGGACTCACCCACGATTAACACCCATCTCACATCAAGATAGTTCGGCACTGACACGCCCAGAGATCTGTCTCCCAGGAGATTCCAGACTCCGCCAAGCTGACAGGGAACACCAGACGCTGCAGCTTCACGGGGACTCGTCTGTTTTGTGGTAAAGCCGAGAACCCCAGATTCACCTGAGTAGAGGTGTTTGGAAGGACGCCCCGTGTGCTGCCAGCCGCAGTGTGGCACCGCCCAGGCTTACATCACAGACTGCACTGGGGACTGAAGCCATGGCCTCACGCGTGCTAGGGAACCACTCTATCACGGAGCCACACCCCTACTTACTTTTATTTTACTTTTTTTGAGACAGGGTCATACTCTGTAGGCCAGGCTACCCCTAGAACCCACTATATACTTCAGGTTGAACTCAAACTCATCGTAATCTTCCAGACTTAATTTCCCAAGGGATGGAATCATAGGTATGAGCTACCATGCCTAGCTCTGTCCTCCTCACCATCTCCACCATCATCACCATCTAAACATCCTCACCACCATCATCACTGAAGGCAGACTATGTCTCATGGCAAAAAGCTTCTTCCCTTTCCCATGTCCCTTTCATGCCATCTCCCTTTTCATGCTGCCTCAAGCAGGGTTATACTCCACCATCCTTTGACCAAGCGTCTCTCTGGGCATCGGGTTAGGAGTGTGCAGAACAGGACTATGCCTGCCGTACTCACCTGGGCTGTCTAGTTCCCTTTCTACCCTGCTCTAAATGTAGTTTTGGGGTTAGTTCATCCGCTGTCTTACTTAGGGTTTCCATTGCTGTAAAGAGGCAACTCTTAGAAGGACAACACTTAATTGGGGCTGGCTTACAGGTTCAGAGGGTCAGTCCATTATCATCAAGGTGGGAGCAGGGCAGCATTCAGGCAGGCATGGTGCAGGAGGAGCTGAGAGTTCTACATCTTCATCCGAAGGTTGCGAGCAGAGCACTGGCTTCCAGATAGCTAGGATGAGGGTCTTAAAGCTCACACCCACAGTGACACACCCACTCCAACAAGGCCACACCCACTCAAAAGGCCACACCCACTCCATCAAGGCCACTCACTCCCTGGACCAAGCATATTCAAACCACCACATCCAGCTTCAGCAGGCTGGCTAAACTGATTGGACCTACTAAGATGGCCGCCAGAGTGATATCACACAACTTCTAACTCCTCATCTATGTGCTGATACATAACCTCCCCTAACCAAAGAGCTGACAATTGCCACGCAAGTGGTTGGAAAAAACCATAAAAGGAGAGGAAGAAGTGGCATCCGTATTCCTGGAGGATAAGTGAATACCTCTCTCCTTTACTTTTTGTTTGTTTGTTTGTTTGTTTTTGTTTTTTGAGACAGGGTTTCTCTATGTAGTTCCGGCTGTCCTGGAACTCACTCTGTAGACCAGGCTGGCCTAGAACTCAGAAATCCGCCTGCCTCTGCCTCCCAAGTGCTGGGATTAAGGGCGTGCACCACCACTGCCCAGCTTCTCCTTTACTTTTATTTATTAATATTCTATATATAACCTCTGGCCCCTAAGGGTAGTAAAGCTGAGTCCATCTCCTATGTCCATATTCTGTGTCTGTGTCTGTTTGGATGTGCACACTTCTGAGAGGGAAGGCTATAAGGCCATGTTGGGCATCATCCTCTCCACCCCTCTGCTCTTTATTACGGAGGCAGCGTCTCTCTCTGGACTCGGAGGTTATTGACTGGGTACCAGCTAGCTTTCTGGAGGATCCTCTACCTCTGCCTCCTGAGCATTGGAACTATGTGAGCTTCTTAGGTGGGTTCTGGGGACCTGAGTTCCAGCTCTCCTGTGTGCAGGGCAGGTGCTGTAGCCCCTGGGCCAACTCCCTAGACCTTCTGCTTCTCATATTCTTTGCCCAGAAGAAAGGCTCCCTCAACTGCAGTCAGAGCTGGGTCTTGTCACTGGTTTCACAGTTCCTGGGGGGAGGGGGAAAACAGTCTGGGAGTAAGAAGTGTTACAATTACGAAGACCTGGATCTTCTAGCCTGAAACCCGTTTGTACCGCCTCCATCCCTATCCACCCCTAATGTTTCCTGGATGGTGGGAACAGAAACGGTCATGCTGTGGAAGGCACAGTTCCATGTTTACTTGTGGGATTGTTCTCTGGGACACAAAGAAAATCACTACGTATTCAGAACACACACACACACACACACACACACACACACACTCTGACTAACTAGGAAGCAGTAAGGTGGCTGTTCTTATGTGCTTTGTGTAGGAAAGATTCATGCATTCAAATTGTACACATGACAAGATAGACTCTAAGTCCAGCATCATGTGAAAAATCACATACGTTTTAAAGGCTATGATTTTTTTAAAAACAGGCATATGTTAGAATTCTAACAATATAAAACCCTTTCACCAGATGGCACACAATTCCTTTTCAGAAATGTGTTCAGAGCTGGGTGTGCTATCTCGCACCTGTGCTTGGGAGGCTGATGTGGGGGGATTGGCTGGGTGTGAAGCTAGCCTTGGCTAGAGTGAGAGCCTGTCTCAAGACAAAACACCTGGAGGTAGCTTAATTTACACTGTAAATCGATGCCATGTATTACATTTTTCCCTAATGATTTTTTCCTAATTCCCCTTGCTTCTTTGTTTAACTATACCCTTCCAGACCAAAATTCTGATGGGAATTAGAGATTGCCTTAAAAGTAACAGCAGACACTGGAGAGATGGCTCAGCAACTAAGAACAGCGTTGCTTTTGCAGAGAGGCCTTGGGAATGTTCCAGAACCCACGTGATGCCCTCTTCTGGCTCTTGAGGGCACAGCATAAGATGGTGCACAGCATACATGTGGGCAAAGCCCACCACAGCATGTAACATTGAGTCATCCACTAGCACCAAATGCTTTGTTAGATATACAAGTTACTTGCTGTTCACCAGACACTGATTGGTGGGGAAAGGTCACTTTTACAACTCTCTTGATGACTATATGAATATTTCAGTCCCAAGCCTTACTGACGTTAGCTTCGTGCTTAGATCACTCATGCCGGGCGAGGAGGCCCAGTGGCTACAGGAGATGGCTGTGAGCAGCTGTGTCCGGAACAGCGGACACATCTGTGTCTTTTCAGTGTTAGAATGGTAACACCTTCACAAGCTTCCCGTTTCCTTGGTTTCCAGGCTTCCTCCAGGCTGGCAGCACAGGATCTTCTATTCCAATCTTCTAAACATCGTTTTATCCTTGGACACATTCTTGTGTGTATGAAATGTGTTTTGAGCGCACAGAGTCCCCACGTCCCCTCTTGTCGCCTCCAGCCTCCTTTCAGCATGCCCCCTTCTTACTTCCCTGGCTTTTTAAAACAGAAACCCACTAAAGGGAGTCCCACGAGCACAGGCGTGAGGTTATTTACTAGAGCCTCTGCAGTTTCCCCATGGCTACACCCCTGAAGAAATCCTTCCCTCTCAGTAATCCATGCCTGCCAGTGCAGCAGCCGTCCCTCCGCCAGGCACGGAAGGCTCCTGGGCCGTGCATGTGTAGCTTTTTGGTTACTTTGATAAAGCATTATGATGGAGACAGTTTACAGCTGTAAGCTGATTGGGACTCACAGTTCCAGAGTGTCCTGGCTGGTTTTGTGTCAACTTGACACAAGCTGGAGTTATGACAGAGAAAGGAGCCTCCCTTGAGGAAATGCCTCCATGCGATCCAGCTGGTAGGCATTTTCTCAATTAGTGATCAAGAGTGGGAGGGCCCATTGTGGGTGGTGCCATCCCTGGGCTGGGAGTCCTGGGTTCTATAAGAAAGCAGGCTGAGCAAGCCAGGGGAAGAAAGCCAGTAAGTAACATCCCTCCATGGCCTCTGCATCAGCTCCTGCTTCCTGCCCTGTGTGAGTTCCAGTCCTGACCTCCTTTGGTGATGAACAGCTGTGTGGAAGTGTAAGCTGAATAAACCCTTTCCTCCCCAACTTGCTTCTTGGTCATAACATGTGCGCAGGAATAGAAACTCTGATAATAATAATAAAACCCCAACAACAACAACAACACCCAAGTCTCACTGGAGGCAGAGCACAGCTTGAGATGACAAGGTATTGACAAGCCGGGTTGAGAGCTTGCTGGAGCTGTTCAGAGCTGCAGGGTCAAAAGGAGCCAGGGTTGCTCAGAATTGCAGAGTCAACTGGCCAAGCAGGGAATTCACAGGATGGTTGCATATTGGTGGACAGATGGAAGGAAGTCACTGGGTTGCATCTAACACTGGGGACCATGGCGACCCGAAGCCCTGGGGACAATTGGATGTCTCTGTTGGTTCCTTGACACACAAACTGGGTAGCTGGATGGCAGGTTGCTGTTGTGGCACTGTATATCTTGTTTTTTGGGTCCAGGTGAGGGTACTGTATTCTTTATAGGAGAGCAACATGTCTGCAGTGTACTAGTTTATAGGCAGCTCCTTTTTACTTTTGTTTGTTTTTCTGAGACAGGGTTTCTCTGTGTAGCCCTGGCTGACCTGGAACTCACTCTGTAGACCAGGCTGGCCTCGAACTCAGAAATCCTGCCTGCCTCTGCCTCCCAAGTGCTGGGATTAAAGGCGTGTGCCACCACGCCCGGCCTCCTTTTTACTTTTAGGCATAAGCTATCTACCTGCTACATGGGTGATTCTGGTGTCATCCTTCCTCTGTATCTGTGCTCATGATGGAGCCAAATGCTGCTTGTAAAATAGGGTCACTCTGGACCTGAACCCATCACAGCTGCATAACGCAGAAAAGCTCTAGGTAAGCCCTAGCGTCCCCTTTGCTCCTGGGGTTCCAGTTACTCCAAACCCCACACCCATCCTTCTCTGTAGCCAGGCTGGCCTCAAACTCAGTACTCCTCCTGCTTCAGCCTCCCCAGTGCTAGCAACAGTTCTTGTTTCTTTGCTCTTTTGGTGGGAAGAGGAGAGAGATTGGCTAGCCAAGGCAGCAAGCCCAGAGCAGCTGTTCTGAGAGTGCCCTTGCTGGAGGCCACAAATGCCAGGGACTCCAGGCACACCAGGGAGAGCTCTGGCTCCCGGTTATCTCTCACCCTTGCTGGGAGCTCTAAGCGAAGATGTGACGGGAACTGAGGGGAGGCAGCTGGACAGCTTGTGGTTGGGCAGACCTGGCATAGCTCACACCCTCTCATGCCTTACCTGTCTCTGCTGTATGCCCTTTTAAAAGTCCCCAGATGAACAGTTCATTGATGTCCCATTTCCCAGGACACCCCCCCATCCCCCACCCCCGCCTGCTGTACAGGAGCTCTGCCTTCTGCCTCTCTAACTCCTACCTACGCCATCTATAGCAAATGTCTTCCTAACACCTACCCTCCCTTGTCCTTGGACAGGCTTTGGATGTGAGACTAGCTCACATCTGAAGGCTGTGGAGTTTTCAACAATCCTAGTCCGCCTGGTGCTCTCAAGGACACCCCAAGTTTTCCCCATCTCTTTCAAAAATTTAAAAGATTTATTTTTTAAAAAAATACTTATTTAATATGCATTCATACACTGTAGATGCCTTACAATGCACCAGAAGAGGGCATCAGATCCCATTACAGATGGGTGTGAGCCACCATGTGGTTGCTGGGAATTGAACTCGGGACCTCAGGAAGGAGAGTCGGCGCTCTTAACCACTGAGCCATCTCTCCAGCCCTGTAAGATTTATTTTTAATTCTGTGTATGGACATGAGTGCAGGTGCCCTTAGAAGCCAGAGGATGTCGGATCTCCTGGAGCTGGGGTCGCAGGAAGCCCCGAGCTGTCTGGCGCGGGTGCTGGGAACTGAACTCTGGCTCCCCGAGGGAGCAGCGTGGGCTCCGACCTGCTGAGCCATCTCAGCGGCCCCTCGCCTGGCCTTGTTCCAGCACAACTGACAGCTGAGAGGCTGGCTTCGGATCGGAAGTATTTCTGTATAATTAGTAAGAAAAATTTCAGAAATAGCCTTAGCATGAGCTAGTGGTTTTTACTTTTAAAATGGAAAAATGCCATTGTTCCCAAACTTGGTAAGGCAGGGATGCTGCTCTACTGCCCTCTGAAGGTTCCAAAACCTTTCGCCATTAACAAGAACACCAAATAGCATCTTAAAACCACACGTAAGCTGCTCATAATGTAAACTGTGTCTTCTATGTTTGAAAACTTCAGCAACTTGTTTAAAAGTTTCTGCATGCTTGCCGTGAGGGAGGCTATTTACATAAGATCCCAGAAGACCCTCAGGTAGTGGTGCTGGAGAGAACCTGAGTTCCCAGTGTACACATACCGTGGAGGACAGTGCCAGATCAGCGCCCTCTTCTGGCCTCCGGGGGCTCCTAAGTTCATGTACCTCCCCCCCCCCCACATACACACAATCAAGGAAATAGGGTAACTATAATATAAAAGTCCTACTCTTTCTACTATTATTTGTTGAGATGCAATTCTTTTGATTTTTAAGGCAGGGTTTCTTTGTATTGCCCTGGCTGTCCTGGAACTTAACTCTTTGGACCAGGCTGGCCTTGAACTCAGAAATCTGCCTGCCTCTGCCTCCCAAGTGCTGGAATTAAAGGCGTGCACCACCACTGCCTGGCAAGATGTTTACTCCCTGGAAAACATTTTGGACTTTGAGGCCACCCTAGGAAGTGTGACACTGTTTTTTTGAGGCAAAACAAGAAAAAAAAATCCAGATCTAAAAAGGCAACCACCTAGGCTGGCTGGCTGAGGTTTGTGGTGCCAGGGGATTGAACTCGGGGTTCCAGCATGGTAGGAAAGAGAAGGACTCCTGACCCTCTTCCCTAACACGGGCTCGCCACCGTCCAGGCTGGGTCGGATTCTCTGTGTAGTTCAGGCAAGCCTTGAACTTCCAAGCCTCTCCCTCCCTCCTAGCTGGGCTGCTTCAAAGTCTGTAGTTTCTGTTTCCCTTAAACTGTAGCTGTCTATATTCAATTTTTTAAAAAGTCAATCCAGACATTTATTTCATTATTTGTACCTTTAAGCTGCTGTGTAATTGCACTCCTCTCTGGGGGAGCGTGCAGTGCTTTGAAGCAGGTACATGTTGTATAGTGTGCTAATCGGGACAGTTGGCATTTTCACTGAACTTGGAATGTTGTTTTACTATTATGGGAAGGGGCTGCGATGGTTTGAGTGAGAACCCCTGCCACGCGCCTGCCTCCCCCCCCCCCCCCCCCCCCCCGGCTCATATATTTGAATGCTTGGTTACAGAGACTGAACTATGGAGGATTACAATGACCAGGTGTGACCTTGCTGGAGGGAGGTTTGTTTTGAGGTTAGACCTGTAGTTGGCTGCTTAACCTTTTCAATTACCTACTTGGCATTCAAATAAGAAACCCTTCAAGATAACTAGACCATAAATGCTTATCAGCTGGGGGTCGTGGTACACACCTGTAATCCCAGCACTTGGTAGGCAGAGGCAGGCGAATTTCTGAATTCGAGGCCAGCCTGGTCTACAGAGTGAGTTCCAGGACAGCCAATGCTACACAGGGAAACCCTGCCTCAAAAAACCAAAAATAAATGAATAAATAAATAAAATGCTTTTATGTATGCACGCACCATTTATTAGACCAGTTGCATCAAGAATATTTTTTTTACTTATGGATACTTGCTAAGTAAGCCAAGCTACAACCTGAGTTGTGACAAAAGTGCTTCACATGAGTATCCAGGTACCGCGGTGACAGTTTTATTAGCATCTTAAGTTGGCCGGCTTCAGGTTATGTGCCTCCAGTTGTCTCTGGCAATCCCCACCTCCATTCACTGCCAACCCTTCCTGCTGGCAGTCTTCATCGTACCACCAGCACCCTGCTGCAGGTCCCCCTAGTCACAGATGGGGAGCTGCTTGTCCTCACGGGTACAGTGCAGACACTGGCTCTCCACAAATCCCAACACTTCCTAACCATGCCACCACCTTAACTGGGCGGGTAGGCCAGGTGGTTCTGTTCGCTTCTTTTCAGCCAACGCAGCAGTAACTTAGACACTGCTCCAGGCACTGGGCAACAGTGTAAAACCCTCCCTCAGACAGGAAGCACAGAGGGTGTGCCCCACTGGTACCAGGGTCTCCTTCCAGGAACATAGCGCCAAGCCCCTCCAGGTATCATCACGCCCTCCTTTAAGAGGCCAAGCACCCACAGAAAGCACTGAAGTCACTCAGCATCCCTCCTGCCAGACCCTGACCCACGCAGACTGTCCCCGTGGAGGCTGAGTGCATTCCCCGGGCACATGCTAACCAGCAAGCCAGCTGAATAAAATCCAGTTTACTTTCAATTTCATTCCGAATTGTTTTAATGAAGTAATGCAAATCATTTAAAGAAAGAAATGTTTAATTTTAAATTCTGATTTATGCATAAAACTCATTTTTGTATCACAGTTAAATTTAGTACAAACTATGAAAACGTTAACACCGAGGTTTCAACAGAAATCTATTAAGATTCCCTTAGAAAATTACTTAAAGGAAACAGCTAGTCAGTTACTGCTCTGAGGTTAATACACAAAAGAAAATTTCACACATTTTACTGAAATTTTCAGTAAATAAGTTTAGCCATAATACTTGAAAAATTAAAAAATTCAAAAGCTGCATGTGGCTCTACAGCAGTTACAATCTGCAATGAAAATCCTAAGCCAGAACTTTTTCATCTCCACAACAATCCCAGCTTTGAAAAGCTGGCTGAATGCCAATCGTGGAGCAGAGCAGCTGCATTGTAACTGCGCTTATTACCTCGGAGACAGCAAACACACCCAAGGCCGCACTGCAGAGAATGTGGAGGTAAAACACTGAGCCAGATCTATCACCTTAAAAAAATATCAGGTCACTCTTATATTAAAACATGGAAGGAATCAAAGACAGACAGTACTCAAGCTCTACACAGGCCTCTTGGTATTCAATGCTGTTTATTGAGGAGTGAGGGAGACTACTGCCAGACATGCCAACGACACTTCACATTCAAGGGCCCGGAGTGGGAGGGACAGCCGCCATCCACACCCAGTCACCTCATGAGCCTTCTTGGAGAGAACCAGAGTGACATCAGGTGACAGCCCTGTGCTTCTGGTTTGTCAGCAGCTGTGTGCAGCTGGCTGGCTGGTACAGGCTGCTCTCTACCCCCAGACTCTCTCCACTTACAGAATAAACACTAGGTTTGTCCCCAGTCTGTATGACGCACATCTATGTGGATGAACTGATCTGAAAGCCGATTTCTTACGTTTCTGCAGGTCTACCGAGAAAAAGGAATCGTTTCCCCTTCCTTTCCCTTCACGTGGGTCAGACACAGCAATAGAAAAATAACTCTGCAGTGCTACCATAGGGCTCACGGGACCTCCTCTGTGGGTCTCAGGAGATCCACGGCGGTCCACTCTGCACACAGGGCTGCTCTTCCTGTGCACGGCTCCAGAGGAACGGCCTACACACAACACTACTCTCTCTCTTGCTCAAAAACAAAACAAAGAAACCTAAACAAAAGGGTAAACGTTTATTTGGAGTTAGTCTTCTGGCGGGCGGTCCTAAGGCCCTTCAGGCAGAGTTCAGGAGCTCCTGGACGGCTGCCTGCTGCTCTGGACTGAGCTGTGCTATGCATTCAGTCCACAGTCCTCCAGAAGTCTAGGGGGGAAATGCACACAGTTAGTCCTAGTGATCCCTTCAAGTATGAAGTATGCAAACACTGTAGCAATTACCAAACAAACGCTCTATGCCTTGATTTGATGATTATTGTAAAACCAATAAATCTGATCATTTCTTCAAAGTTCATTCCTCTACCTCAATAAAACTAGTGCAGCAGCTGGTACCTTAAAGCAGCCTAAATACTACCCTCGTGTCAGGAAGTAAATCACCTGCAATTGCTTTGTTCTGACATCATTAAACTGCATCTTTTTTCCTTCTGATATTCTGAAATTAATGATCATATGATAAATACCCACTTAAGGACTTAACATGCTTGTGGAAAGATTATGTTAACAGCCCATTTTGAAGCTTGCTAATATAAAGATGAAATTTCTGCAGCTCAATAAATGTTAATTCCTAATGCGGATCAAGGGCAATAGAACCCCAACCAAATACCTAGGATATTTTATCTGTCCTCTTCCAGTTCAAGCAAGCCAGCTTACCTGTACTTGGCGAACTACATTAGCCAGGCGTTTGGCACAGGGGTCTTCGTGTTTAATGGCCTCGTGCATTTCTCCTTCTGCGATTATACTGAATATTTTCGGTAGATTGGTATTGTTTGGGCCAAGAACAATTGGGTGATTACTGAAAAGAACAGAGAAAACCAAACACTTTTATAAATAAAATCTGTGAGAAGAATCACTCACGACCACACTTCCTTGTGTTCTTTGGTACACAACATTTATATGTTCATTAAGAGCAAATGTCCTGCTGGGCGGTGGTGGCGCACGCCTTTAATACCAGCACTTGGGATTTCTGAGTTCGAGACCAGCCTGGTCTATAGAGTGAGTCCTAGGATAGCCAGGGCTACAGAGAAACCCTGTCTCAAAAAACCATTTAAAAAGAAAAAGAGCAAAGGTTCTTCTGGCTCAGTTAAGAAGAAAGCCAGCTGGTTTTACTTAGTAGGCCTGCAGTTTCTTCTTATGTAACTCAGGAAAAACAGACTGGCTCATTTCTCAGAATTTTAAAGGGCGGAACAAAAGAAATAAGGGCTTTGTATCAATCTGCACTGTGTCAAAAACAAAACAAACAATTATCAAGAGAGTGTTGTCTCAAGTTTGTAAACTCTGCAAGTATGAGGCTGGAGGAGGAGGAGGAGGAAGGGAGGAGGAGGGGGAGGAGGAGTGATCGGGAAGCTTACCAAGACCCAAGGGGAGACAAAGGAGGCTCAGCCACACAGCATTTGCCCAGCCAAGAGAGACCCTGGGCTGGTCACCAGGACGCAAGACAATAAGGTACAACAATACCAAGAGTAAGGTCTGATAGACCAGATGGTCTCAAGGGTAAACTAGGGAATAAACTTCAGGCAGGCTTAATGGAAAGACACTTAACAGTGAATTTGAGTAGAAGTCATTGACATAGGTCACTTCCAAGGAGAGATCAAATAGCCTAGGACTGCTATTTTAGACTCAGGCAAAGACAGTATAGTCTGAGGTTGGCTATCACATTCTTCAGAACCTCGTGGGTCATATACACACAGTATTTATGAACCTGAATCAAACGGGCATGAAAGAATATGCTATCCTGAAACCAAAACCCCAAATTCAGGAATTCTACTAGATACATGAATGAACAAACTCAACACAGTAATTAAAGGGCTGTGGAGTACGGACACCAAGGGACCACTTCCATCATGCAACATAGTAGTTGCTAAGGCAGCATAAATCCCAGGCAGGACATACACTCAAGGCCGGGTCACAGTGGCTGCCTGTTTAGACAGGGGCTTGCTGTGCTGGCCAGGACGTTCTTAAACTTGCCCTGAGATTTCAGTATGCCTTACCATACCTCACCCACACTGACCAGATCTACAGCAAATGCAGTGGGCAACTAGATAGTTGAGGGAAACTTTCATAAAACAATATTTGCTAACAAAGTTCCACAGAGAACAACGTCAACAGTTACAGCTTGATAGGGCAGGGCCTACAGGTTACAGGTCAGGGTGGTTAGCCACCCCTACACACACAGACAGACACACACACCACGTTGGCCTTTACCTTTCAATCAGGTCACACAGGTAACTGAAGGTCTGGACTGCTTCTTCTTTATCTTCGTGGAGGGGGAGCCATGAGAGCCAGTGCGGCAAGACCTCCTCCACATTCACGCAGTCAGGCTTGAACTTCATGATCTTTCCCACGGCTGAGATGCAGTTCTCTGTTGCGTTGACATTTTCTTTGGTCTTAGAATCTGCAGACTGGATGACTCTTACAAGCAGCGGGAGTGCTTCTAAAATAAACAAGCAAAAATGGGTCGGCTAAACTCACTGATGGAGATGAACAGTTGCCCCTCTGGTCCAGTCACTGATGACTCAAGTGTCACTGTGCCAGGACTGTACCTATGGAAGGGACACCAAGCATGGACAGAGGGCGGCACACAGGGCACGCGCTGCAGCCTGCGCCGGCTGCCTATGCTTGAGTCTGACGGTTAGCACTGCCAGCCTCCTTCCTAGATGGCTGGCACGGGCCCAGAAGCCACTCCACCTCCATGTCCATCTCTGAGAACAAGCACAATCAGCTTGTGCTATAGATTGGGGGGGGGGGGTTTAAAAAGGAATTATTAAACACAAGATGGGGAGATGGGGCTGGGTGGGAAGACTAGAGCAGAGATGGACCAGAGCGTTTCCTGGTGTGGCAAGGAGGCTCGGAAGAGGCTGCCTGGGACACAAGGCACAAGCAGATGAGCACACCTACCTGTACAGAAAGGGCGGTAGTTATCTCCACCATACTGCGCCATGACGCCGAGGCCATACGCTGCAGCTTGCCTGACTTCTGGGCTGTTGTCACACACATACTGGAGCATTGGCCTTAAGAAATATTCTGCATACTTAAATGAAGCTGGACTACAGTGTTCTATGATGTCATCGAAGATGCACAATCCCCACTGTCTGTCTGGCCATGGTCTATGAGGACACTAAAAAATGAGATTCCCTTTTAAGTATTGAATACTGGTACAAAAAAATGTAAACAATTCATTATGGACCATCTGCTTAAAAAATGTACCAAACACAGGAAGTGAAAACATAATAACTACATCTTAAAGCAACAACACTAGAAGGAATACACATTTATGTAACTTCATAGTAATGGACTTGTGATCCCGCACACTGTCAGGGCAGCAATGTGCAGGAGCTGACCAAGTACAGAGCACGGGGCCTGCAGTCCCTGCTACCCAGGAGGCAACAGCCCCCTGCCCCGAACTGAGCCTGGTGACAATGTGCTGAAGTGCCAGCTACTTCTGACAGCCAGCCCCACAGCAAAGTGTTTGCGGAGAACACGCAACATCTTGGTTCTCCACGTCTGTAGCTGTTAATGTTCAGAAGCTGTGTAGGTGCGGGACCAGATGTGTGATAACCTACAGGTGTCTACTTTGTTAACCTTAAAATGTTCCAAATATTTGAAAACCAACCAGATGGGCTTATTTACCAAAGGCCACACTGCAGACTGTGCCCAGCAAGGGTCACTCTGTTCCAATGAGAGGACAGAGAGACAATATACAGGGCTATGCATAATTAAAAGTGTATAGTGGGGCTGGAGAGACGGCTCAGTGGTTAAGAGCACTGACTGCTCTTCCAAAGGTCCCAAATTGATCTCCTAGCAACCAGATGGTGGCTCACGACCAATCTGTAGTGGGACCTGATGCCCTCTTCTGGTGTGTCTGAAAATAGCTACAGTGTACCCAAATAAACAAATCTTAGAAAATCCCAACTTGAGGCCCATTCAACCTAAGCCCAAGTGTGAGACAGTCTGAAGGGATTTGAGGATGCCAGGCTAACTGTTCAAATAGCTTGACGGCGATTGACACTTACAATTAGGTTGACAATTAATGGGAGCAGCTGTTCAAACCACGGCAACACCTTTTCTTTGTAGCTACTGAATATTGAGTGTAAAATATCTGACACTTTAGTCAGTATATAAACATCATTATCATCCTAAAAAAGAAACACAACATAACTCCATGAGTTAAAAAAGTATCTTCCTGAGTTTTGAGCAGCAACATCTATAACAAACTCTACTGAGAACCTGGACACTGAAGTAAACCTGAGGTCCAAAGGTCGAGCTGAGCTTATTGTAGCTGCCTTGGAACATTCCAGAAGAGAGGCAGCACACCAGACGCTGGCTCACCCATGGTCAAAATGTTTGCACACTAGGGTAGATAGATAGGATGTCAGAGTCTCAAGGCAAAGGAAGCCTCGGCTGAGCCTGGGGATGCAGGCAGGCTGTGACCCCGAACACTTGGGAGGGGAGTAAGGAGCATCTCAAGTTGGGCAAACACACTGAAAAACTGAGATCAAAATCTTCCTTTCCAAATGAAGAGGGCTAGGGATATTAGCCCAGGGCAGAAAGACTGCTCGCCTCCAACATACAAAGAAGCCTTCCGATCAACTGCCAACAGTCACTCTTTTCAAACGAGGGTGGAAACTACCACTCATTGCAAATGACGCTCTCATCAGGCAACCTATGGCATCTGCCGGGTTCAAGTACTACCAAAATAGAAGGAGAAATACTGAAAGCCAAAGGCCAGTCCTTTTCAGAAGACTCATTCTATAAATGCCTGACTCTTCTCCGAGCTAACTGATTACATCAGACTGGGGCCGGTGAGCTGAAGGGTGCGAAACATCCCGGATGCAAGGGTCATGTAAGTGACATTCTGAAGGGACGACTTACCTCATCTTGTAGTGACTCTTCAACCTGTTCGTCATAGTCTTCATCTTGTCTTTTAACTAAAACATACCCAAATAAATGTTTTTAAATGATCTGGCAAAGACCAAGGACTTTGTTCAGAAGTAAAAGAACACTAAAGTTCACCTTGCCGCAACTCCTGATTTTTGAAATGTTCCTCAAGCTTCGCCTTCAGAATACCCCCCAGCTCCTCGAAGTGTTCATTGTTGAGGCACCCGTCTCCCATTACTTCAATGCACTGAGGGTTTGAGAAAAACAATCAACTCATGACTCTCTGTGCACACGGCCAGCAACACTCCAGGTGTTAGAAACAAACCCTTTCCCTCGGGCTATCATGTGTCAGCTGCAGATTCAAAGCCAGGACATTAACCAACTTCTACCACACTCATCTAGATTTGATAGCAAAGTAAGAGATGAAAGGGGTAAGTAGGAAGATGTAGGAATCACCTGGAGAATAAGAGCAATGTCTGCAGTTAGGATCACAGTTCTAAGCAGGCTATCGTGGCAGAGACATGAGGGCGTCAGACTGTGATCCTAGGCCCGCACACTAACTGGCTTCATGCAATTGAAGCTACAGCTTTCCTATATATCTATTAACTATGTAACTAACTCCCTCTGCCTGTAACAATCCTTACAGTGTAATCTATTTCTCAAAAGGTTATTTCCCAACCAACAAATATAAAGACAAAAGCAACATTTCAGAACAAAAAAATTGCAACATTTTCAGAAAGTGATTTGTTACAATACACTGAAAAGTCCTATAACTCCCTGCCCCAATTTATTCAGCAGAGAACTAAGCTTATAAAGCCTTATAAAGTGGGAGGGAAATATTCAGAGAAAACATTCACCTTTGCAAAGGAGTGCATTATTTCCGAGAGGACGTCTGAGTCAGGCTCTGTGCCGATGGCCTTGATGAGGGCGTCACACATGAAGTGCCACATCTGTGTAAGGTACTCGGGCCCCCGGACTCTTGCACACTCCAGCAGAAGAGGCATGGACTCTGCTGCCGCCACTCGGACCCGTTTTACCGTTAAGGAATGCAGCATCAAGGAAGCTCCTTAGTGCCCCAGTGTTCCTCCCACACGCTGAGCCACATGCCCTGCTCCCCTAAGGGGAGCGCGGTGTTAAATACAAAGCGGGTACCATCCCAGGAAAGGCTTCCAGGAACATGTCTGCAAGAATGAAGGGCCTCTCACTACTTCTATAGGACGCTACAGCTCTCCTAAGAAAACTACTGAGAACCCTAGGTAGGACTTGCTGGCTTCTGATGAGGACTCAGTGGCTCTTGTATATCTACTACCATTTATAACGTAAAATGCCTTGGGTAAATTCCTAAATACTAATTACAGAGGCTAAAGGCTAGAGAGATAGTTCAGCTGTTAAAGAGTTATTTGTTGCTTTGTTGCTTTTGCAGAGCACAGGGGTTCCCCTGAATCCACATGATGATTTTTAATAATCCCTAACTCTTGTCCCGGGAGAGCTGATGGTTTCTTCTGATCAACATGGTAACATCTGATTTTTGAAATGTTCCTCAAGCTTCGCCTTCAGAATAACCCCCAGCTCCTCGAAGTGTTCATTGTTGAGGCACCCGTCTCCCATTACTTCAATGCACTGAGGGTTTGAGAATAATAACTCATGACTTCCTGTGCACACGGCCAGCAACACTCCAGGTGTTAGAAACAAACCTTTTCCCTGCATTTGTGTGAATGCAGTCATTCACACAAAACACTCATAAAGTAAAAACTTAAAACCTAAAAAACTAAGGTAAAGTTCTAGGGGTTGGCTCAGTGGTTAAGAGCACTGGCTTCCAGAGCACCCCGGCTTCATTCCCAGCGCCCACATGGCGAATCACAGCCATCTCGAATTCTAGCCCCAGGGGCTGAGGACTTCTGGCCTGCTCTGGATGCATTCCTAATAAAAGGTGGTGCTAGGCCGGGGGTTGTGGCACACGCCTGTAATCCCAGCACTTGGGAGGCAGAGGCCAGCCTGGTCTACAGAGAGAACCCGAGGAAGACATGAGGGCTGGGCAGGCTCATTAAATGAGTATGTATGCAGATTACAAATGCACCCATAGTATTACCTATGCCTACTGGGACTTGAGGATCAAACACTTTTGAAATTTACTGAGACGTTCCCTAGAGGCGTGTTACAGGAGTCTTACAGAAAGTAAGGCCTACCAGAGGAAATCCAGCAGCACTATGGACATTTGTCCATAAAATGTCTTGGCAATTCTTAGTAAGGTCACGGAGAGCCAACTGCAGCGTGGTTAACATTCTCCTTTTCACACCTCTGGTGTGAGGTGACAAAATGAAGGCACGCGCAGACAAGCACGCGCAGACAAGCACCATTGCTTCAGCTTTACTACACCCAGACATGCTTTATTCAGCTGTTGAAGGATATCATCGTGGAAATAAAATTTCAGCAGCGGGACCATCAGTTTGACAACCTGTTCAGTGTATTCCACAAAACCTTCCTTTAATTCCTTAGCATAGCAAACCTGCACGAAAAGAAGTCAAGGTCCAGGTTATAGTGTTCAAGATTAACACTGATAATCAGACCATGTCTGTCTTACACAGAAAACAGATTAGTTTGCTTTTAATACAAGCACATTTCTGTTAGTTTATTCAAAAGGTGTTCTTAGTCACTATATAGACTTGCCTGAAATCCTTTACTCCCCCAGCCTATCCCCAAACCCTGTGAGCTTTCTATAACGCAGGTCGCGATGCCTGAGACCCAGCCATGGGTTGTGTGGACTGTGTGACAGAGGAAGGGCGCAGCCCATCACTGACAGTTGACTTGACTTTGTGCCGTGGAGCTTAGTGTGCATTCCCACACATAGAAACATAAGCAAAGGAGAAAGCCTAGCAGTGCAGAGGTCTAATGTACTTTCTTCTGAACCAACTAAATACCTATCATGGGAGGCTGTGAACAAAGCTTAGTAAATCACAGAAACATACCAGCATCTGGCAAGCTGTTGACTTTTCTTCCAGTCCGGCAGTTTTAATACCAAAACTCTGCTGATCTCCAAGGTTCACAAATTCCCAACCGTCATCATCACTCATGTTCTCCATGTCCTGGGCTAGTAACCGGAGAAAGACAAACGTGAGGGGAGGGGAGGGGGAGGGGAGGGGGAAAGGAGAGGGAGAGGGAAGGGAAGGGGAGGGGAGGGGTGCTTGTCCCACGGAAGGCACTTACTGTCCAGAAGGGCCACTTCAGGCTTAATTGAAGCAGTCTTCATCAGTGGCCCCATAACCACAGGAAGGTACTGCTGGAATTCTTTCCCAAGGATTTTGCACATCCTGGCCCATGCTGAGATCATGTAAGAAATCTGGGGGAACATTCCAAACAAGTGGTAAGGCAATGGTAACTGAGACAAATAAAACCACTCTTGAGGGAACAGATTCATTGACATGTTCATGGATTTCCCAATGTCATACACTCCAAACGTTCCCAACGGCGCTGGCAGGGTGAGGCTGTCCTACTTTCCCCCTATGATGCAATTACAGTCTCTTCTCTGTCTCTGTATCTGTACCTCTTAACCAAAAGTGAAGGCCGCCTTTTAGGCATCAGTATTTTTGGAGGAAGCACACACACTGCCTGGCACAGCATCTACAAGAACCACTGAAACCCCACTCAGTGTCCTATCAACACACAGGGCAACAGGTTTTACTGTGGCACCTTCCTGCGGTCTTCTGGTTGGTCCTTCCCCCCTGAGGTCTGCCATTCACCCACACCCTTCTACCAGGAGTGCTGTTTCCATTGCTTCTATCACCTGTTCTGCAAATTGCAGAACAACTCCAAATCTGCTTAGCACATATACCCTATTTTCACTATGTTGTATGTTAATGTCTCTTTGCTGTAGTGAACAGGGACATGAATGTCTGAATAAACCGCGGTAGGATATAGAGTACTGTGGGATTTGCCCAGGAAGAGCATAGGTAGGTCATACAGTAACACTGCAGCTAATTTTACTTTCTGTCTGTCTCCCTCTGCTTTTATATAGGGTCAGCCCTGGCTGACCTGCAACCCTTTATATAAACTAGCCTGGCCTCTGCTTCCCAAATTATGGGGTTAAAGGTGTTGACCACTACATCTGCCTTTATGTAGACCAGCCTGCTCTGCCTCCCAAGTGCTGGGGTCAGTGTCAGACATGGATGACCATGCTGGACTTCAGTCTTTTAAGAAGCATCCAGCATAGTTGCTGCAACATTTAAGGGCTCCTCATTTCCTATATCCTCAAAGTTAACATAGTCCAACATGCTGTCACTCGTTTTCTTCTTAACAGCCATTCTGCCTACAGACAACATGATATATCATAGTAGTTTAAATCTGTATCTAATTGAACAAAGCCCACTCATTCCACAATGCTCTGTGTCTATTTCCTACACACCAGGCATTCTACATTTGCCAATATAAAGAAAGCTAACACTATCGTCCTTCCCACCTTCTACGGCTTATGGTCCCCAACCTCCCTACTCTTAGCTATTTGCATCCGGGCTTTTTACCTGTCTACAGAAGGGTAAGTAGGTAATTATTGTAAAGAAAAGAAAGCCCAAGGAAGATATTCTGCCGCTGCACAATGGTACTTTCCTATTTAGCTCTGAGAAATAATCATAGAAAGCTTAAGTAAGGTTGACGGTTCATTCATAACTATTCAGTGCCCTTTAGACAGGGATAA
>OZ030013.1:4057500-4120000 GCA_964023405.1 Apodemus agrarius
TCTCCTTCCCGACGGCCAGCCCGATGAGGCTGATGCACTCGATGGTCTTCCCTCTCAGCAGTCTCAGCTCCTTCTGGACTGCGTTCTCAACAATGTGCTTCAGTGATGGCATAAACAAGTCATAGTAGGGGACAAATTTTTCTTCTGCAGTATCTGCAACTGATGCAATGGATGTCACAACTTGTTCCAAAACTAATTTGGTGCCTTTCTGAATCAGCTGAAGGGAAGACATGAAAGCAATCATTTCAGTACCTGGAAACCCCCTCCCAAACTCTTGACTGTTTTCTGAACAGATACTACGCCCACCCTTCCAGGAGAAAGAAGCACAGAGCTCTGCTCCATCTCAGGGCACAGCTGCTGATAAAACACAATCTGGACTCAGTTTTAATTTTCTCTGTTTCTTTCTTTGTAAACATAAAAAGCCCATCTTTAGCTCACTGATTTAATTTAAATCAGTACTCTATTTTATGTTGTCCTACTGTGTCACTGAGAAAAATCCCTCCTGTGACTCATTCCACCACTCCGCACTTGAAGATGGGAGCTCAGATTCTACCCCAGGTGGCTGTGTGTGCAAGGCTGACCCTGATTACAGGTGAGCCACCTCGCCCAGCTCCTTACTTTTCTGACTGAACTCTCCCTGAACGATCTGTCTAGGAAACTATACTTTCCTCTTTCACATGTTTCTTTCAGAGATGGGGACCCTTTGCCTATAGCAGAGACATGAACAGCAGAGTTCACACCGTGTGCTGGCAACTCTCCAGCACTCTACTGAGAACCAGCCAACTCTCCAGTCTTCATTTCTCTATCATAGCAACCCCATCTGCAGCAGCCAATCTGGGCGACGTGAACACCGCCCTCTTCTCAGTTATAGTTAGTTATAGCTGTCTCTACCAGCTCCACAGCCAGCACCCACTCCATGTTGGTCCTCTGAGGTCAAGCTCTGTCCAAATCCACTTGCAAAGCCGTGTTGGATCTAGTTACTATGACTGTACGAGCAGCCTGTTCACCTTCGATGACTTCCTCTTATTTCCACCCCCATGCTGTCTCAACGCCTGGCCAGGCCTTTGCTATGGCTTCTGGGGAGTTCTTCATATCTCACACCCCTGCTCTCTAACCAGACACCAGTGCCACCATGTCCATACCAAGGACAGGAACTGAGTTCTAGTGTGTGGAGGTATGACGTGGTTATGTTGGTTCAGTGTGTATTCACTTCTGTCTTTGAGAGGGGGAGGGTTGGCCATGGGTGGGCTCTTTAGCATGCACCTCATTGTCACACAGTAGTCCATTCCCAGTCTCTCTCAGCCAACTGTGCTCAGATGCTGCTGCAGTCACTCAGCTGTTTCCATGCTGTGCTGCCCTGTGGTTGACACTGTAGCTATCACCAGATATGGCCACTGTGGTGGCAAACTCCTATAATCCCAGAAATGAGGAGGTGGGCATACCGGAAATTGAAGGGCTACAAAAACCAACTTGAGGCCATCCTGAACTTAGTGATTCACTGACTCAAAACTGAACAAAATCCTAAGTAAAGGAAAAGGCTATTGTTTTCCAGCTTGCCACTCCTGGCTCTCGGGCTAGATTCCCCCCCCCCCCTTCCAATTCCTATCTTTAGAAACTGCCAGAACTAGCACATGGAGGTGAGCCTGGAGGGGTCGATCTGACAGTGAGCGTTCAGTCCTGCATCCCATGTCCGTGCAGAGGCCCTGCGAGCCTCGCTTACCTCCTGGAGCTTGAGGACCATGATGGAATGCAGGTGGGTCACCAGGTTCTCCAGGTAGGGAACAAGCAGTGCCTTGGGACAATCCTCGGTGAAGTTGATGAGCGCAGCCGCCGCGTGGGCCTGCACCCGCTGGTTGCCTTGGTCCTCCATGGTCTGCAGCAAGGACGCAATCACCTGGAAAATTCAACCAAGGCTTGAGACGTGTATCTTCCCTCCTTTAAAGTGTGCAGGTAACTGAGGACTTGTTACACACCTTCTCATGAAATTTCTTTTGAAAACCAGGTGCAAAATCTGTAGCCATCTGACCCACAGCATTGCAGGCTGCATACCGGACTCTTGGATGCTGGAACACGTTCCTTTGTATTAATAACGGCAACAAACTCCATAAGAAACTTAATTATAAAGTATTTTATTGGTACTTACAGGATCCTGGAGGAAAAGCAAGACAAAATTTACAATCTCATTTAGAATTCCTTCCATCTGCTGGTGGCACCCTTCGCCAATGGCAGACAAGGCCATCAATCCCGCATGCCGGTATTTCCAATCAGCTGTGAAACAGAATTACACAAAGAAGAGTAATCAGATGCTCATCATGCTCACACTAATTCTGGAAGAAATGTAACAACAAAAAAACCTTGGAAAAGAGCCGTATCATCCTGAATGAGCCCAGTCCTGTCCAACCTTAGAGACTACGCCTGGCTGGGCGTCAGCAGCATGATACCACACTGTACTTCCCATGTGCACTGTAGGGAACCGGACTCTGATCTAATTTGGCTGGCTTCCCACCTACTCTCTCAGACACCGTCACAAAACCGTGGGCCTGTACAAGGCCTGAGAAAACCCCAATGAACTTTTAACAGCAAACTCAATTGTATGAAAAACTTAGAATTTACACACATCTGTATTTTAAATTCTAAAATTAAGCACGAGTAACAATAATAATGGAGCCGGGTGGTGGTGGCGCACGCCTTTAATTCCAGCACTTGGGAGGCAGAGGCAGGCGGATTTCTGAGTTCGAGGCCAGCCTGGTCTACAGAGTGAGTTCCAGGACAGCCAAGGGCTACACAGAGAAACCCTGTCTCGAAAAAAAACCAAAAGAAAAAAAAAAAAAAAACAATAATAATGGGATTGATGTCGGGCGGTGGTGGCGCACGCCTTTAATCCCAGCACTTGGGAGGCAGAGGCAGGTGGATCTCTGAGTTCGAGGCCAGCCTGGTCTACAAAGTGAGTTCCAGGACAGCCAGAGCTACAGAGAAACCCTGTCTCAACCCCCCCCCCCAAAAGGGATTGATATAAACTATAGGAAACAAATTGATATAAATAACTGATATAAACTATAGGCCAATGAACAATGGCCAATGAACACAAACGATTTATCATCTAATTGCACCCAATCAAATTCTTCCTCTGGGCCGGGCAGTGGTGGTGCACGCCTTAATCCCAGCACTTGGGAAGCAGAGGCAGGCGGATTTTTGAGTTCAAGGCTGGCCTGGTCTACAGAGTGAGTTCCAGGACAGCCAGGGCTACACAGAGAAAACCTGTCTTGAAAAAACAAAACAAAAAACTAAAAGAATTTTCCTCTTTTATCCCCATCTTTGAACTAATTTGTTCATCCCTTCATTTATTTGGAGGCAGGGTCCCATGCAGTCTGATCTTTGTCCATTCCATTCCCAAGTGACAGCCAGCCTGCCATTAGAGCTGTGTACCACCAAGCCTAGCTTCAGGGTCCCAGGCTACAGCAAATAAAACTGTCCTAAGCCAAACCAACCAACAACAGAAAGTCTTCTACTCTTATGTACAGATACTAATTCTACAAGGGGAACCTAAATCATCGCTATATATTTAATTTGGCCTTGCCTAGCTCCTGAAAAGACATTCTTTAGCTTTAGACTGAATAGAAGTTCATCAGGAGAACATAAGAATTAGGTTAAACATTCTAGAAACAAGAAGATTAACTTTAAACAGGCTGAACATTCATGAGAGCTTAAGCCTAAGGGCGCCCACTGCTGGACCATCTCAAATACAGGCAGCTTACGGTTCTGAAGCATTTGCATAATGTGTTCCTTGATCATGGGCAGAACGAGCTTTCCACCAAGTCCACAGGCCATTCGGTCTAATGCACTCTCCCCAGCAACGGCATTGCTAAACACAATGACATTAGGATAAGCAAATAGTACACAGAGCAAATATTTGAGAAGAATTCAGTCTTTTATGTAAATGATGAGTTTTAAAACCTGCCAGGTAGAGAAGGGGTGGCTACTAGGGTTCCTGCCCATCGGGCAAGCGCTCCACTAGATCTACACTCTAGCCTGGCACACAGCTGCTCTAATCACAGTCTACCAGGTTTGTTTTGTCCTGCTGTCTGCATCTTATTTTTCTCAAGAATTATCTCTCATCCTAGAAATCCATTAAATTTGCCTGTGGCAGAACACAGACAACTGAAACAGTAGCTCAGAGCCAGCAGGATCCCCACTACTGTGAGCTCATCTGTTCCTAAGATGTCACAGGATGTCCCTAGGCTGGCTATCAGTTAACAGACCAGATCAAATACACACAGTCTTAATTCTTGAAGAAAATCCCAGACTAACAAACATTTTGCGATCATGGGTATTTTTCCTGATGTACTTACTAAGTAAAGTGTTCTTTTTAGGACACCCATTAAGTGCAAATTTTAACTAATTATACATGAAAAATACAATATTACCTATGTGATACAGAAATGCATCTAACAGAAAGCCAAACTTTAACTTGAGTTTAGAGAGATACAACTTGGTAAGGATAGCCAGGTCTCAGAGCCTGCAGTCTCAGCCCATCCTCTATCACTACTAGGCTTTCTAACCCTAACCCAGGATTCGTAGATTACCTATCGAAATCATCATCTTCTAGCTCATCCGCATTTGCCCAGTCCTCGTCTTCTTCAAGGTCAACCATCATTGCCAACATCTGAGGAACTAAAGTCAAGAATGAATTTATATTATCAACATGTTTTATTTTGTTTTTCGAGACAGGGTTTCTGTGTAGCCCTGGCTATAATGGAACTTACTCTGTAGACCAGGCTGGCCTTGAACTCAGAAATCTGCCTGCCTCTGCCTCCCAAGTGCTGGGATTAAAGGCATGCACCACCACTGCCTGGCTATGTATTAAAAACAATAAAAACAAAACAAAACCTCAAGAATTTTTAAGTGAGATTTTTTTCTTCAAAGGAACACATTTACGGCTAGCCTGCCACAAAGGTTCTACAGTCTTGTATGCAAGCAAGCAAGCTCACTTCAGAATACTCCATCATGGACTGGCAAGATAGGGCAGCGACTTGCCTTTTTTCCTGGAACCTACACAATGTGGAAGGGGAGAAGTGCCTGCGAGCCTGTCGTCCAGGTAAGCCTTACCTAGGAGGACTTGGAAGTCAAGACAGAACAACACCAGCTCCATGTGGGACCGGAGTGCATGTGAGTGCTGGGAGGTTGAGAGCTCTGTAAGTCACACCCATGAAGAACAAGGAACAACTGCACGCACGCCCCAAATCTACTTCTTCCTTGGTACCTTCAAGCCTCTTAGCCACACATACTTATTAACCACTGTTGTGAGAGTCGCACATGCTAAGCCAGAATCCTGTCTTACAAATCTCACTTCTAGAAAACAAAGCTTTGTGCTATATATAGTAATTATCCTTTCTTAAGCTTATGGTTTAGTTGTTGAGACAGGTTCTCATGTAGCCCAGGTTGTCCTAAAATATACCTAGCTAGTTTGAACCTTGTTTTGGCAGATGGTTGATCCAAAAAAATTTATTACTAGTATTTGCAATTGTAGCAGTGTCTATCTCTGGCTTATAACCAAGTCTTAAAAATGCTTTCCTGGCCGGGCAGTGGTGGTGGTGCACGCCTTTAATCCCAGCACTTGGGAGGCAGAGGCAGGTGGATTTCTGAGTTCGAGGCCAGCCTGGTCTACAGAGTAAGTTCCAGGACAGCCAGGGCTACAGAGAGAAACCCAGTCCAGATTCCTATTAAACTTTACTTATAAAATCTATCTGTATTTACTTGGATCTTTAATCAACCCCAAATTATTATTTTTTTTACATATCTGTGGTCACTTACCTCACAGGTTAGCTTTGCTTTCCCTGAGAGCCATAACTCTGCTTCCTTCCTCGTTCCTATCCCAGCACAATACACCCTGCAGCCCGGCTCTGACCACTCAGGGCTGTGGTCACAGGATCTGCAGGCCAGGTCTATGTGAGCTGCTCCCAAGGTCTGACTGCCATGGTGCTGGGCTGTGCTGAGAATGTCACTTTACTTCCATTGGTATCTGAATGGTCTGACTGGGTCTCATCTGCTTACTTGATATTTCTAACCATTTTTGGTGTTCTTATCGTTAGTAACCTTATGAAACTCTTAGATCAAGAAAGTAATACAAGTAAGCAATTTTCTTTGCTTCCAATCCTCAGCATGTTACTGCATGCTTTGTCTGGAATCGGCAACAGACATACTAACAGTGGAGACCCTTCCTTAAGTTTTAAGTTCATCCCTCGCTGTACAAACTATAGAATGTCTGCTGTGTATTTATTTTTTTAAAGATTTATTTATTATATGTAAGTACACTGTAGCTGTCTTCAGACACGCCAGAAGAAGGCGTCAGATCTCATTACGGATGGTTTGGTTCCTAAGCTAAAGTATGTCTACAGCACAACAGTGACATGGGCCTCCTGAGCACAGCAGCCCTCCTGTCAGGAGAGCAGGTGGAGAGCGCTGTGACTCCGCCTGCACTGGGGAGCTGCAGCCATCTATCTGTCTGTCTGCTGTCTAATGCCAGCTTTAAGAGATCCACAAAATCCTAAAAGCAGATACACAATACTGGGTTCAAGCATTCACCTAACTCAACACATACTCATATTCTGAATAAGCTGAGAAACCACACAAATCCTAGCAAATTTACTCAACAATTCTGCCCCATCACAAGTCTGCAGAGTTCTGACTTACTAGTCTGTGCGATGATATTGGTGTGCTTTCTTAACATAGCAGCTGCAGTCTCTGACAGCGTCACAATCACTTCAAGGGCCAGTTGGCGCTGCATATTATTGAGGTTAGTGTCTCCACACAACTACAAACACAAATTGGAATACATTCAGTACTTCAGATACCGGGACACAACAAGCAGAACATTGACTGAGGGACGGAGTTAACTTGCCTTGAGACTTAACTGTAGAGTTGCTTCTAAGTGAGGGCGCAAATACTTTGGAACAGTATCTGCAATCTCAACAAGGGACTTTAGGACCGAATCATCATTCTGGTAGCATGAGTCATTGACAGCCTACAAATGAAAAAACACACATGTTCTCAAGACTCACCTTTGATGCAATGCCTCATTCCTAAGATCCTAAATGCTAAGTATTTCTAAAAATGGGAAAATCACATGGTCTCAGCCTAGAACCTAAAGGCTTACTTTTAGCTGTAGTTGTATCACAGGTTGAACCAATTACAACAAAAATAGAATGGGAAACCGTGCATACAGTGACTGTACCCAACATTTTTGAGTCAAGGTCCACTGTGTTAATTCTGGTTGGCTGGAGCTCACCATGTACACAAGGCTGGCCTTAAAACTACGAGATCCAACTGCTCTTGCCTCTGAGCGCTACGACCACGGAAGCGGCCGCCACACCTAGCCCTGCACCTATCCCTAACGAAACCACGACTTATGTAGCATCTGCCTCCTGTTAACGTGTCAGGAGCAGCAAATCAAGTACACCATGGTCATGTATACAAATTTAACATGTATAAACGGTCATATACAAATTTACACCATTTTACCATAAAGGACTGTGGTATGAGCACAGTGTACTTACTGCACACTCTCCCACACATGTGGACTTTTGGTATGAGCACAGTGCACTGTACAACCTCTACAACATACAGATTTTCTAACTATTATTTTAAGGGCTAAGAAAGCCTGTTAGGGTTGAGAAGCAGCTCAGCCAGTGTTTGCCCAGTATGCAGGAAGCCCTCTATTCCATTCTCAACTGATGTGAAGTCCAGGACTTAGGAAGTAGAATCAGGATGCTCAGAAGTTCAAAGTCATCCTTGGCTACTTAGCAAGCTATAGGCATACACAGGCTACCTTTGATCTTCCCTCAAAAAGAAAACTGTAACAAATCCTATCAAAACAAAACAAAACAAACAAAAAAAAAAAACCAACCAAAAACTGTCTTTTAATGGAACTCAGAAGGGCTTTGAGTTTGAGGTGAAGCTAGGCTATAAGACCCTGTCTCAGCCAGGGAGTGGGGTTAGGGTGGGTGTAACGGGGTGGGAAGGCAGATCTTTGAGTTCCAGGACAGTCTGGTCTACAGAGTGAACTCCAGGCCAGTCCGAAAAATCCTTTCTCTGAAAAACAGAACACAACAACAACAAAACAAAATAGACTGTGTCTTTAAAAAAAAAAACAAAAACAAAACAACAACTTTCAGGGGTCTAGAGAAATGGCCAGGAGGTAAAGGCACGGGACAGCCAGACTGCAGTCTGTGCTTGATCCCTGTGACTCGGAGTGGATCTCCCATTTGTCTTTCTTTTTTTCTCGAGACAGGGCTTCTCTGTGTAGCCCTAGCTGGCCTCAAACTCAGAAATCCGCCTGCCTCTGCCTCCCAAGTTCTGGGATTAAAGGCGTGCGCCACGACTGCCCGACTCCCATTTGTCTTCTGACGTTCACATCAGAGCCCTTGCAAGGACACGCTCACTGCCACA
Organism: Apodemus agrarius; assembly: GCA_964023405.1. NCBI lineage: Eukaryota > Metazoa > Chordata > Mammalia > Rodentia > Muridae > Apodemus > Apodemus agrarius. Next base: position 4,065,946 of record OZ030013.1, read on the forward strand.
TGCCTGTGCTCACTGACTAAGTCTACAACTCATGAAAATGCAATCCCCTGGAAATCAGACGAGGAAGGAGTGCTGTCTTTTCAAAGGTGTGTTCTTACCTGTAAGAATCCAGGTAGCAAGTCTGCGAAGTGTTTGAACAGAGCAGCGTTATGCTCATTGGCAAGGATGAAGGCAGCAGTAGCCCTGGCAGACAGTGTTCTGATCTGCAAGAGAGGCAGGAGGGTCACACGTGCAGAGGTTTTGGCAGACTCTGTGACTCTAGCATTTATATTTTAAGGCATAAAAGTAAAAATGGGGGGGGGCGCTATCAGGATGGCTAAGAGGATAATGTGCTTGTAGCACATGCTTGGTTCCCAGCACCCACAAAAAGGCAGTGGAGGATCAACTCCTGAATGTTGCCCTCTTCTTGTGTTCATAGACATGCCAACACTCACCTCCACAGAAACAAGTAAAACCGGGAAACAGAAAACAAGACCTGCGCTTTAGCCCAGGGCACAGGCTAGCCCTGAACGAGGTTGGTGGTAACAGATGTGAAAGGCCTTACCGAAGGATGTTCCTGATCTTGCATACACTGAACTAACATCCGTTTGATGACGTCCAAATAATGCTGTTGTTGGTTCCCAAAAATTCCAGGAAAATTCCTAGAAAACGATTCAGAAAACCTGTCTTTAAAAGCTATACCATCTTTCCAAGGTCTGATTAAACAGTATTCATCAGTCCTTAAATCACGCCTATTAAATGGGCTTATTAAAAGTAGGCAGTTGAGCTGCACACTGAGAGCGCCAGGCCCCTGCTTCCTTTTTACTGGTCTCAACTAGAAGACAAACTGTCTTGACCAGGAAAGCTACACCTGAGGTACGCTCTGACCACCTGTGTCCAGTCTTGGTGACCCAGACTGCTCTTCTGTACATTTGGAAAACAACTAAAACACTTTTACTGAACTATAGCAGTAATGTGTCTAAAACCCTTTACATACTGCTTACAAGTGCAAAGTTTCACTGCTCCTAAATTGCTTCTAAACACAGAGAAGTTTGTAAAAATATGTTAAACCGACCGCAGAAGATCCAAAAACATCTTCTACAGGGTTCCTATTTTCAAATATCACCAAAGTGGTTTTCTTAAAGTTACACTTGGTCCGTGTAAAAACATTTCAGAACTGTCAGATGCATAAGGAAATTGCCAAGTGTGAAAAGAACAGCTGTTTCTTCTTCCAGACTTGTTTCCAACACAAAGACAAAACAAATTATTATAACTCTCAGAGCTGCAAGGATAAAACAATGAATAAAATGTTTTAGATGTGACATTAAAATTTTCAAAATATTAAAACAGATTCTATACCAAAATATGTGAAGGGCAGCTTCCCGGAGTCCCATGTTTTGTGAGCTGACTGAATCAAAGAGGAACTTCAAACCTTCAGGCCACTGGTTGTTACCGTCCTCATCTACAAATACAAAATCCAGACATGAAGTGTGCAGCTCAAACTTCTAAACTTATGTGACTCACAAGGTACACCAGTGCAGATATCGTCCCAGGGAAGCAACCTAAGCGTAAGCGCAGCACTGTGAGGACACCTGTGCAGCTGAAGGGCAGTAAGGGCACAGCACCACTGCTCACCTCAGACTGCACAAAGGGAGCACTTCTGTCCGCTTAACTATTTGGTCACAAGACACCTACAACCCACACCTCTCTCTCCCCCCCACGTTAAGGCAGAACCAAAGTTGAAAGCACATTATTACTTTCAAACTGTAGAAAACACCAGGAATCCCTGGAACCAGAGACGTTGTTATTATTGTACAACCCACCCTGGCCTTGCCCTCTGTTAGAGCAGTCATGTAGCTAGCATATACTGTGATATACAAGTGTGATAAGGCGCCATCAGTGTTTATTTAACAAGACTGAAAAATACAAAATTTAAGGCAGACCTGTTGGTGCATGCGTAAAATCCCAACTTGTGCAGGACAGGAAAATGACAACTTCAAGGCTGCCTTAGGGACAGTAGTCAAGTATTTTTGCCTAGCACGTGTGAGGCTTTACATTCAACGTTCAGTAGTGCAAAAGGAACAAAAGAAGAACTCAGCAAAGAAGCCCATGGATAGTGCCCGTCCTTGGTGACTGAAGGAGGCTGCCCTGAGCTTTGGGCTAGCCTGGACACATACAAGTTGCCCTGGCCCTTAGGAGACTCACTGCTCACATTGCCATGGGTAACTAAGAGTCTGTCTTCTTCCTTCCTTCCTTCCTTCCTTCCTTCCTTCCTTCCTTCCTTCCTTCCTTCCCCTCTCTCTTTCTTTTCCACCATTATCTTTCTTCTTAAAAAGCTGAACAAGGCCGGGCGGAGGTGGTGCACGCCTTTAACCCCAGCACTTGGGAGGCAGAGGCAGAGGCAGGCGGATTTCTGAGTTTGAGGCCAGCCTGGTCTACAGAGTGAGTTCCAGGACAGCCAGGGCCACACAGAGAAACCCTGTCTCGAAAAACCAAAAACCAACCGCCCCCCTCCCCCGCCCCCCCCCCAAAAAAGATAGGTCCAAAACCAACAACAAACAAAACAATGCAACTATCCTCTGACACACCATTTACAAATTTCCCAGGGGGCTTTAGATTGTAGCCCAATGGTAAAGTTGTCTGGCTTGTACAAGATTGTGTCCCGAAGAGAAAAAGATTCTTAAACTTTTCATGTAGTATAGTAAGTAACACAGGCCTGTACCCCTGCCCCAGGATGTGGAGGCAGTTAGCAAGTTCAGAGCGAGCTGTGCTATGAGACCCTAAATCACGACAAAAATGTCTACAAGGGCACTCTGAATAGCAATGGCCAAATTTTAAAATTGGATTCCATAATTTTGGCTCTAAATGTAGAATCTATAATTACATTCATTTTGATAGAATATACACTTCTTCGATATCTATAAATATTATAAACTATTCTAATTTAAAAAACAAGGCACATAAAAGCTGGGCATGCTGACTCTCTCACTTGCCGTCCCAGAACTCTAGCAGCTGCGGCAGGACTGAGGAGTTAGAGACCAGCCTGGCCTATAAAAGAGCCACCACAAACCGTGAAAGGAGACAAGGGCCAGGTACATTAGTACACGCTTGTATCCACAGTACACAGGACAGGGCAGGGCAACTGCATGTGCCAGGACAACTTAAGACTAATTAGACTTAAGACTATATCTGAAAAATTCCCAAACTAACGAACAGGAGCAACTACTGGGCACACACCTATTAAATTCCTGGCCAATTCTGCAGCAATATCACAAATTTTTTTCCTCATGCTGGATTGTGTTTCCATCTGAATGATCATTAGCAATTCACTCTTGATGGCAGTCTGGACATCTGATGGGAGAGCTGGATAGACTTCATCAAATGCAGAGGACAAAAGACGTCTTAGGAGAACAGCGGCCATTTGTCTAGCCTATAAATAGATAACATTGTTATTAACCTCATGTCTTACTAGAGAAAAGATTTCCAACCCTGTGCCATTGATGGGTTTCATTGTCCTATTTTTATAACTCATTTCAAAGCACCTTTTAGTTTTTAAAAATAATTAACTTTCTGGTCACAATAATCTATTTAGCAAGCACAGGCAAGAAACTCCAAACACTTGAAAATTCAAATTGATACTTCTGGGGACTGTGAATCAATCCCTTGCCTGTCTGGCTTTGCCTTCCCTACCTCCCCTTCTGCTCAGTTTGGATTGTTCTTGTCATTAACTGCCCTTCCTCATTAGGCTCTTTGATAAAATGCTATGAAATCCATTTATGATTCTTTAGTGTGAACAAAACCTGCAAGTTCCCAGGAGCTATAAAATATTGATCTCAATATGTACATTCTTTTTTTTGTTTTTGTTTTTTTGAGACAGGGTTTCTCTATATTTCCCTGGCTGTCCTGAACTCACTCCTTAGACCAGGCTGGCCTTGAACTCAGAGATTCCCAAGTGCTGGGATTAAAAGGCACATGCCACCACTGCCCAGCCAAAGTATACATTCTTAGATCCACATACTAAAATCTGTGAGCTATCCCACTTGGAGGGATTAATCTGCACTTGGGAGGCAGAGAAAGGTGGATTTCTGAGTTCCAGGCTACCCTGATCTACACAGTGAGTTCCAGGACAGCCAGGGCTACACAGAGAAACCTTGTCTCAAAAATAAAACCAACATGCACCTGTGGAATATATTTATGATAACATCTTATGTATTAGTCCTTGAGTTAGTCATGAAGTTGAAGAATGCCAGTTAGGATGTAGAGGCTCCTTCACAGCTAATCCCTGAGCCAAACCCAGTTACACAGAACTGAACCTGGCTGCAGTCGTGACTGGCCTCACTGTATTAGGTCTTCCTTCTATCAAGCAAAGCAGCCAGCCAGCTGTTGCTGCTCATCACCCTGTGAGCAACTTCACACCATTCTGAATTACACGTGTACAAGGACCGACAAGTGGCCACTGTACATTGCTTTCTTCTTTCCCATCAAACATCACGAGCAAAGAGTGCCTATGACCTTGCTCTGTGTGCAAGGTTTGTAAGCAGGGCTTTCTAGACCTGAACATTCAACACTTCCTGAGGTAAGAATATTCAATACTGTAAGGATATTGCTTTACAGTATCAAACAATAAAATTAGGTACTAAAAAGCCATTTTTACCACAGAGGAAATACATTAACATTCCAGTAAATCTGAATCTCAAACAATAGATAATTCACTAAAAATCTTAACTCCCTGGCTAGGCAGATCAGGAGACCCACAATTATAGGTGAGACTGTTAGACCATCTTTTTAAAATGAAGGTGGCCTGGGAGATGGCTCCGTTAGCAAAGTGCTTGTAAAAAGCTATGCATAATAAATGTGCTTATAATCCCAGGGCTGGAAGACCAGACCAGGGGAAATCCTGGGGCTTGCTAAGTAGCCAGCCTCAGTGAGAGATCCTACCTCAAAAGATAAAGGGGGGGAGGAAGTGGGGGCCTGAATCACCCTCTGGCCTCCAAATATACAGGAATATGTACATAGTTAAAAATCAAGAATCTGGGGTGCAGCTTTCTTCTGGGGCACCTTTCCTTTTGTGCTTAAATCCTTACTGTAATAGTCCATATATATAAATAAAATCTGGGTGTGGTAGCACACATCTTTAATCCTAGGACTCTGGAGGCAGAGGCAGGTGGATCTCTGTGACTATGAGGCTCTACAGAGAGTTCTAGGACATCGAGTGCCACACAGAGAAATGTTTTATAAATTTATTTTCAAAATATTTGGTTAACATTAAAATGCTATTGAGGGGCTGGAGATGGCTCAGCACCTGCCATTCTTTTATTTATATTTTTTAAAGATTTATTTATTTATTATATGTAAGGACACCGTAGCTGTCTTCAGACACTCCAGGAGAGGGCGTCAGATCTTGTTATGGAAGATTGTGAGCAACCATGTGGTTGCTGGGATTTGAACTCAGGACCTTCAAAAGAGCAGTCAGTGCTGGTAACTGCTGAGCCATTTCTCCAGCCCAAGCACCTGTCATTTTTTTTTTTTTTTTTTTTGTTTTTTTGAGACAGGGTTTCTCTGTGTGGTCCTGGCTGTCCTGGAATTCACTCTGTAGACCAGGCTGGCCTCAAACTCAGAAATCCGCCTGCCTCTGCCTCCCAAGTGCTGGGATTACAGGCATGTGCCACCACGCCCAGCTTAGCATCTGCCATTCTTGAGGAAGACCTGGTTTCATTACCAGCACCCACATGTTGGTTTACAGCATTCATAAGGCACTTATCTAGTAAATATATATACACATACACAAAACATTTAGGCACATTAAATAAGTAAATCTAATTTTCTCCCCAAATGCTTTGTGAATTGAACAAATTGAAAGAACCCAATTATTATAGCTAGAAATTTGTTATGTGCATAATGCCAAACACGCTGAAACAGAGGCAGGAAAATTGAATTTCCAGGTCAGCCTGGGGTTCACCAGTCCCCATCTCTAACTATATATAAAGGTACTCATGTTGCGAACATTCTGATACTTAGTAATGAGTCACTGAGAGTCTTCCCAGCACTGAGCACCACCCAGCACTGCAGTTCCCTGCAGGAGAGTCAGCGCAAGTGTTAAAGAGTCAATCACCTCCTCAGCAGCTGTTGTGTTTCTGATGGCTTGTAAGAGGAATGTGATCTTGGACCGGCCTGGGATATTCTCATAGGTTTCCTGCAGGAGACACCGAAAAGTTGGGACAAAATGTTAGAAAATCCTATGACCAAATCAGTCACAACATTAAGAACCAGAATGCAGTAAGTCAGCACGGATGTAGCAGTTTCTTTTGGGATGTGAAGTGCTTTACTCCAGACAGGTAAGGAAAGAGTTCTCTACTTACCTCTTCGGGTTTGTATACTTTCAAAACTTATGTCCTCTGGCTAACAATAAATAAATAATCTCAACTGCGGGGCTAGGAAGATGATTCAGTAGTTAAGAGCATTATTACTCTTGCCGAGGATCTGGGTTTGGTTACCACCATGGACAGACACGGTGGCTCGCAACAGAAGAGCTGCATGTGACCTACTCTCTTCCAGTCTCCATGGGCATTCAAATTCTTTATGCTGCGTTTTTCAAGGAAGGAATATTCTACCTCTCAAATGATTGGAGTCCTGAGAAAGCAATTGATCAAAACAAAAAACAAACCCCAATATTGCATCTGGATCTATTAAGAAAGGTTTTGTGGGTAAAAAAAAAAAATGCTTTCTCTTCTCTCCTTACTTAGTATCAGAGCAAATGTGTTAGCTGTAGGAAGGTAGATGCCATCAGTCAAAAGTGAGTTGTGTGCTGTTCCCCTGTGGAAGACCACACCAAACACTCAGCCCTAAGATCATACATATATGTAACATACAGACTGAGCAGGCTATATTTAGCAACGTATATGCACATACATATATGCATGCAGTAACAGTTTCTTTTAAAGCCTCAAATTTGAAGGAGAATGGGGAGGGGTACATGGGAGGCTTACAGGGAGGAAAGAGAAGGGAGAAATGTAATTATATTAAAAGCTCAAATACAACAAAAAAGTAAATTGTTAGAATAAATCCCAAATAAGTCAACTCACGCTGAAAAGACTTCATATGCAAGAAGCCCAGCAACAGACTTCATTCACCCGAACAAGTTAGGCACATCTGTAATGTTTCACCTGGAAAAGCTCTTACTAAATGATCTCTTCCCACCTGTCTAGGGTAGATATTAGTTTCTTAGCAGTCTAAGTTTGAAGACCTTACTTAAGTGCTGTCACTGGATTTTCAAACATCACAGTTAGTAAACAAAGGCTCCTACTTAGAACCTGCCCAGTACCTCCTTTATGCCACTAAAGTGCATCACAGCATCTGAGACACTGGCAGAGAGCAAGAAGAGCACGCTTACCCCTGAATCACTTAAACGAAAGGCCAACAGTGACAACCTGGGTGCCTGCGGCAACCAAACCATTCTTCAAATGTCTCTGGCACCATGGGTCTCATTCTTGAGGCTAGCAAACTCAATAGTTCTATTTATATAAAGCCATTCAAGTTTTAAACTCCTTAAACAGCTTAGTCAGAGGAAGAACAGGTTTTTGGGAGGGAAGGTGAACCTAAGGCCCATAGTCCCACAGTAACATAAAACTCAGGATCTAAGAGGGCTGAAAGCTGTGCCCAAAGCTGTCAGAGCTGAGATGCGGCACTAAATGTATTTATTAAAATAATGACATAACTTATGTAAAAGATAGGCTGATTACAAAATGGACATGTATCTTGAAATTTTTCATTTTTTACCAAAGCTACTAAAGAACCCAGCAGAGTTGTCACTAAAAAAGGTCGTATAGAGCACTTGGAAGGCCAAAGCCAAGAATGAGGCTCACACTGCCCAGAGTTCCAGGCTGTACTACAGGGTGAGATTCTTGTCTAAAAAATAAAAATACAGCCGGGCGTGGTGGCGCACGCCTGTAATCCCAGCACTTGGGAGGCAGAGGCAGGCGGAGAGTTCGGATTTCTGAGTTCGAGGCCAGCCTGGTTGGTCTAAAGAGTGAGTTCCAGGATAGCCTGGTCTATACAGAGAAACCCCTGTCTTGAAAAACCAAAAAATAAAAATAAAAAGAATTAAAATTCATTGGGTTGGAGAGATGGGTCAGTGGCTAAGTACACTGACTGTTCTAGAAGTCCTGAGTTCAATTCCCAGCAGCCACATGGAGGCTCACAACCATCTGTAATGGGATCCCATGCCCTCTTTTCTGGTGTATAAGACAACCACTCGCCGGGGGTGGGGTGGGGTGGGGTGGGGGAGGGGTGGGGGTGGGGGGTGGGGTGGTGGGGTGGTGGTGGTGGTGGTGCATGCCTTTAATCCCAGCACTCTGGGAGGCAGAGGCAGGGGGATTTCTGAGTTCGAGGCCAGCCTGGTCTACAGAGTGAGTTCCAGGACAGCCAGGGCTATACAGAGAAACCCTGTCTCGAGGAAAAAAAAAAAAACAAAACCCAGATCTAAAAAAAAAACAAAAACAAAAACAAAAAAAACCCCAACTACTCATATACATAAAGAATTAAAATTCACATATAATTAAGACATGTCACATAAAAATGTCCAGTTAGGAATACTATGAAAACCTTTGAAATGCTTGTCAATTATTTATCTAGTTCCTTATTTGTGTTAATTATTGTATTCCAAGACATGAACATTCAAAATCACTTTTGTCCCCTCCTTCCTGTTTTGAAGTAGGGTGTCTCTCAATTCAGCCTTAGCTGGCAGGCCTAGAAATTACTAGGCCAGGCTGGCCTTGAACTCAAGAGAGCCTCCTGACTCAGTGATGGAATTAAAAGACTTGTGCTACCAAGCCCATCTCAAAATCATTCCTTAAATAGAGTAAAGTTAGAAAGTCCTTGTGGGTTGGGCGGTGGTGGTGCACGCCTTTAATTCCAGCACTTGGGAGGCAGAGGCAGGCGGATTTCTGAGTTCGAGGCCAGTCTGGTCTACGGAGTGAGTTCCAGGACAGCCAGGGCTACAAAGAGAAACCCTGTCTCAAAAAACAAAAACAAACAAACAAACAAAAAAAAGTAACCTTAGTCAAGAGTCTGGTATTGATTTGTCAACTGAGTATTATTTTGAGTAAATTACAAATACATTCTCAGAGCACATGCCAAATTTTCATATTTGTTTCAAACTTAGTATTTCATTTTGTTTAATTACTTATAAATTTCCCCAGTCAAAAGGGGGGCATTGAGAGCTTTCGTGCAGTCTTTTTTTTTTTTTAATGCTTTTCTACAAAGTTTTATTTACAACTTACCATATGGTACCATAGATCGCCCCCACCCTGAACTTACTCTCTAGCCAAACTAAGAAAATTCTGTGTCAGAGTACTTACTTTCTATGTAACTATGTTCTCAGAATATATTAAGGAAAAATGTATCTAAATATTTTCACTAGGAATAGAGACAATGAGTACTAACATTACTTATTTCCAATTGTTCTTTATGAGAAAATGTGCTGACTGCTACTAACTATCCCTAAAGTGATGTAAGAGGTAAAAGATTTACAACAGGCACCAAATTGGAATTCAAGCTGAAGCAGACACTGGTATTTAGTTCAATAGAAGAGAGATTCCCCACCAGGCTTGACAATAGACTTAAGCAACTGGAGGGAAGGGGGAGAATTAAACTAGCTTACTAATTACAAAGCAGTTCTGCTCTGCAACACATGGAAATTTCTATTATAGGGTGGGATTAAGAACTTGCTTTGGTTTAAAAAAATTATCTCGAGTTTGCAAAAAGCAACAAAATGTTTAGCCATCATCACATCCCAAGTGGAAACTGTTGCAAGTACCACATGCATACTTTTAAATACATGTACTACCTTTAAAATAAACCTGCCAACGCCTGCCCAGGCAAGTGTACACATACTTTGATGTGCTGTACTCCTTGAACACACTAGAAGCATCATTCTTAGGGAGATGCTGTTATAAATCATGCACCTTTATCTATACAATGTATGGTATTCTGGGTGACAATGTGAAATGAACTGAGGAAAAATTCAATTTGCAGAATTATGTATACTATAAATCCACTCGGGTAACAATGTATACATGAATGCTTTTAAAGATACATTTTTTTGGGGGGGGGGTTTCAAGACAGGGTTTCTCTGCATAGCCCTGGCTGTCCTGGAACTCAACTCTGTAGACCAGGCTGTCCTTGAACTCAAGAAATCCGCCTGCCTCTGCCTACCAAGGGCTGGGATTAAAGGCGTGTGCCACCAACACCAGGCCTTAAAGATACATTTTCAAGGAAGACTCATGAAATACATGTAAAGAATGGGTTAAGAATTGTACCGTTTGAATTTCACCCTATACATTGTGTATTACTTGAATAAGGCAGGCATGGAAACAGTGCACTCAGGAAGCTAGGCTAGGGGACTGCCACAGGTTTGAGGGATTGTGTAAACTAAAGCCAAATCTTGTTATCTCCCCTTTCCCCAAAATTAATTTTAAAAGTACCGTTATAAAAAAGAGATAGGTTAAAAGCACTATTTCACACATAAGTTCCCAACTTACTTAGTTACTAAATGTGGCCAGAATATCCTTTCTACTCAAAAGAAATTAGCATCTGTGTTTTAAGACAGCTCTCAATTTAGGTCGGTAAGTACAAGACATATCAGCTTCACTAACTATATGTAAAATGCATCTTTGCTCTGTAAGTAAAGGTACTAACACATCTTCAGCGTCTCCTAAAACTTCAGGCACATGGGTGGCAAGGAGCTCCACGTATGTATCAACTTTCCTAGAAATTACCTCACAAAAATCTGAGCCTCAACACTATCAATGTATCATCTTCTAATAGTATTACTGCTAGCTTGCAAATGGGCTAAAACTGCATCTGAAATGGAACTCTTGAACTAAAACAGATTGAGAACGATCTGGGTTATATGAAAAAGATGGCACTGGCCCAGTTAGCCAGTCACAGTCCCCAGTATATCCCATTTATAAACCCTAATCTCTAGAGACCAAACAAAATTTGAAGGAAGAGCAGAGCGAGGTGGTCAGCAGGAATCCCTCAAAGGCAACTTCACACGATCTCGAAGGGACCGGCTTGTGCAGTTCCTTTTAGAAACCAGAAAAGGGGCTCGAGGGAAAGACGCCGTAAGGCAGCGACAGGCAGGACACACGTTTCCCGGAGCTGGGATGGGGAAGGGAGCGGCAGGGGTGGGGGAAGCTGGAACAGTCAGGAGCTGCCGGGATCTGGCCGCCCGGAGGGCTGGTGGGCCACGCGGGGCGAACGGGGCTGGGGTGTAGGGCCCGCGGGCGGGGCAGCGCGTCAGGCGCGGTGGCACGTGTGCGCGGGTCGGCGGCGAGGCAACCGGCGCTGCCACTGCACGGGCCGGAAGGGCCGGGGCCGGGCGGGAGGCGCGCACGTGGGCTGCGGGGCCGCTGTCCGCCGGCCGGGCCGACCTGCGCCGCTCGGGTGGCCGACGAGCGCCCAGGGCCAGCGGGCCGGCCGAGGAGGGAATGGATCGGCGCGCCGGGGCCGCGGGGCCGCCGATTCGCTTACCTCCGCCTGTTTCCGGACCACATTGTCGGGGCTGAGAAGGTTTCCCAGGAGCAGGTAGAACTGTTGCTGCTCCGCCGCGGCCGCCGCCATTGCGCTAGGCGTGAGAGAGAGAAGGAGGGAGCTATGAAGCGCGCTGGCGGGCCGGCGGGAGGGTTGGGGGCGGGCCCAGCGCGGCGACCGGCACCAGCGGCGGCGCGGGGATAAGGGGCCGGGCGGGAAGGGCGGGGCCGAGGGGGGCCAAGGGAGGACGGGGCGGGGCCTCGCGCCCTCTCACCCCGCCGCGGCCGCCGTCGCCGGCGTCCAATTGGCTCGCGGAGCGGGGGGGCGTGCCTGAGGCCGCCCCCTCGATGGCCGCGGCGATTGGTCACGCACCCTGCGGTGTCGTCACTCCAGCGCGCGCGCCGGGAGGCGGGGCTGGCGGGTGTGTGTGGCAGCCAGAGGGCCGCTGTAGGATGAGGTTGGGGTTCGCTGGGCGCGGGTGGGGAGGAGCCGACCCGGCTGGGCCTCCGCGAGGGGCGTGAGGCCGGCCCGGAGGAGGGGCCAGCTCCTGAGCGCGGGAGATTTCGGCGCCGCGGGCTGGCTGGACTGCCCTGCCTCCCGACGTGTGGCCGCGCCTTAGGGCTTTGGGACTCCAGGACCACCCCCTCCCCCATCCCAATCTCCCCAGCAATGATCACACACACACACACACACACACACACACACACACACACTTCTGCAGACCCCCACCCCCTCCCCATCCCAATCTCCCCAGCAGCGATCTCTCTCTCTCTCTCTCTCTCTCTCTCTCTCTCTCTCTCTCTCACTCACACACACACACACACACACACACACACACACACACACACCTCTGCAGACCCCTCTGTCTGTCTGACCCCGTGGTGTCGTGTCCTGTCGTCCCCCTCAGCCTGTGACTCAGGCAGCCCCTACCCTCCGTGGTCCTGTGACTCACGTCCCGGGACTGTCCCGGAAGAGGGGTTGCTCATCAGTGACTCTCCCCCCTGCACCTCTCTGCCCCAGATCGAAGCACACATGCTCCTACCCGGGAACCTCTACCCGTCCTGGTGTTTGGAACTTCTTTGCTCTCTAAAGATGGGAGAAGTTAGGATCTACTCCCTAACGTGGTTGATCTTTTTTTTTTTTTTTTTTTTTTGGCTTTTTTGAGACAGGGTTTCCCTGTATAGCCCTGGCTGTCCTGGCACTCACTCTGTAGACCAGGCTGGCCTCGAACTCAGAAATCCGCCTGCCTCTGCCTCCCAAGTGCTGGGATTACAGGCGTGCGCCACCACCGCCCGGCTTAACGTGGTTGATCTTAATGATAGTTGACGCTTGCCTGCTCGAAGGGCACCAGAGGCAGCTCCTTACCCCCATTCCCCCACCACCCCCACTCCCCCCACCACTCCCATTCTCCCCCCCCCCCCCCCCCCCCCCGCCTCTGAACTCCAATGCCTAGACACCAGCATTGGTCTATTTTTCTATCTGGGGCTGCCTAAACAGGAGAGAGCAGAGCAAATATTGAAACACTTTGAGAATCCTGTCCTATTCAGGATCATGTCTAAGGTCCACAGACACAAATGCTCATATCAAAAAACAAAAAGACAAAAACCAAAAAACCCGTATATCTTAAAAAAAAAATTAAGAAAAAAAACACTCCCAAACTAATGTATGAAATGGTCTGACATTGAAAAACAAAATGAACCGGGCTGTGGTGTCGCACGCCTTTAATCCCAGCACTTGGGAGGCAGAGGCAGGTGGATTTCTGAGTAGGCCAGCCTGGTCTACAGAGTGAGTTCCAGGACAGCCAGGGCTACACAGAGAAACCCTGTCTCGAAAAACAAAAACAAAACAAAACAAAACAAAATTCTGTTGTAAAAATCTTGGCTGACTCTCAACTCCGAAGTTTATTCCAGCTCCTTTGCCTAGACTCCGTTGAAAGCCTACAGTACATCCAAAGCATTGTCCAAGTTGAGGATGACAGCAAGCTTGTGTCAAAAGAACTCTACTACTTCCTAAGTAATAGGTTTCCACAGCCTGAGGCTGGTAGCTACAGCTCAGCAACTCATGGGATTTATCTTGATGTCTTTTGTTTCTTGTTGGCAATTGTGGGTTTTGAAAGTCTTAAATATTTTCTCTTGGATGATTTTAAAGGTTGGTTTTACATCATCCACGGTCGGGTCATGCAAAATCTGGCCAGAAGTCCTGGGATCACTTGCAATTGTAAGGACCAGCCATGATTTCTACAGTGGCATTTAGTTGATTTTTGGAGAAAGTCGCCGCCTCTAATCTTAGCTGCCACGCTGGCAGGGCTCTTTCTCCACAGGAGGCCAGCATAACTACCATGTAGAGCTGGGTTCCTACCTTGAATTCATTCTTTGGCCACATTCGTTTTCTTTTCTTTGAGGTCAGACCATTTCATACATTAATTTGGAGTTGATTTTTTTTATTTTGATTGTGTGTGTGTGTGTGTGTGTGTGTGAGAGAGAGAGAGAGAGAGAGAGAGAGAGAGAGAATAGGACAGGAATTCCTAAGAATTCTTAAAAATTGGGGAACTACAAACTAACCAATTTTTAATTAACTAGGTACACACTAACCAATTTTTAATTAACTAGGTAACAGTGAAATAAGACATTACCTAGAGGCTTGCAATACATACATACATACATACATATATATGCATACATACACACACATATATATACATATATGTGTGTGTGTATATATACATATATGTATATATATGTGTGTGTGTATATATATATATATATATATATATATGGTTGTAGCTAAAACTAAAGATTTCTCCACAAATCAGATTCTGTTATAAAATTCTTGGATGGCTCTCAACTCCAAGTTTATCCCAGTGTGTTTGCCCAGACTGTTGAGAACCAAATCTATACATTGCAATATGTGCAGGGTTTTAGATGTAGATCAGTGGTAGAGTGTTTGCCTAGCATGCATGAGGTCTGGTGCTTGGCAGCACTGCCTAAGGAAGCCTGAAGATTCATGTATTAGGCACAGCCCTCAGGATCTGGAAGCAGGATGATCCATAGTTCAAGATCAGGCATGGCGGCTCATGCCTTTAATCCCAGCACTTGGGAGGCAGAGGCAGGCAGATTTCTGAGTTCAAGGCCAGCCTGGACTACAGAGTAAGTTCCAGGAGAGCCAGGGCTATACAGAGAAACCTGAGCCATGTTTAAAGCTGGAGGTGGTAGCGCACGCCTTTGATCCCAGCACTTGGGAGGCAGAGACAGGCAGATTTCTGAGTTCAAGGCCAGCCTGGTCTACGAGTGAGTTCCAGGATAGCCAGGGCTACACAGAGAAACCCTGTCTTGGAAAAAAAAAAAAAAAAGTGTTCAAGATCAAGGTCATCCTCGGCTGCGTAAAGAAGAGAGCAGCCTTGGCTACATGAGCCTTTGACTAAAACAATAAACAAATATTTATAGATGATTATTAAATAATAACACCTTATCATAAGTTTGTGCATCAAGAGCTCTGTGGCAGTAGTAGTTGTTTCATTAGTTTCTGTTTACTTTAATTGTTGAGTGGGTCTCACTGCCTACCTCTGACTGGGTTTGAAATCACAGTGCCTCTCCTGCTTCTGCTTCCCAAGTGCTAGGATTAAAGGTGTATACCTATTGATGACTCAATGTGTCTAGTTCAAAAGGAGATGTGCTTTTAGTCTAAAAATGTAACTGGCCATAGAATTTTAAAGATAATGGGACATTAACATTTTATATTGATAACATGCAGAAATAGTTTATTAGGTTAAAGTCTATTGATGAAATGTACTAACTGTATTACATATATTGATCATTTTTAGCTGTTTCTCTTATTTAAATATAGCTAGTTAGAAACGTACAAATAACATGTAAAAAGCATGTATTTTACTTGTATTGGATTGTGCTTTGCTAAAGAATAAAATAAGTGGCTAAACTGTGTACTTGGTCATTTAAATTAGGTATTGACTTAAAGGGATAAATCAGTTACCGTACAGTGTTCTCTGTCGCTCCCAGTTTTGACTTGATTCTCAGGGATTTGGAGACATGGCACAGCACTCTCTGAGCGGTGTTCCTTGCTTAGGAATGCCCTTTCCCTGCTGGCTGGACATAAACAGGATTGAAGACCGTTAGGGGACAATCAGGTCAAATCTGATCTTGTAGAATAAAAATTTACAGCTGAGCCTGGTGGCCGGTGACTCTAACCCTTAGTCCCAGAACTCAGGATAACCTGAGTGTGATCCCTAGGACTCACATTAGAAAAAGAACTGAGTTCCCCAGATTGTCCTCTGACTTCTACACACTTGCTGAACACACACACACACACACACACACACACACACACATTACACACTTTGGTTGTTTTGTTTTTTCAAATCAAGTATTGGTCAAGAGCTAAAGAAAAATATAAATTTCTGGAGGATGACTGTTTTTATTTAAATGTGGCAAACGGCTTTAAATACCGTCCCCTTTGCTGCATTTTAAGCATGAAATAAAAATATACTTAGCAGAAGGATTTCATTTTTAAGATTAATGTTTTTACTTAGAACACAAATATGTTGAATGTAAAAGAATGGAAAAAGACACATCATATAAACAGTTTCCAAAAGAAGGCTGACGGACTGTACCATTGTCACCCAAGCGGAGTCCAGGACCAAAAGTATCTTTAGAGTTGAGTGAGGGCGGCTGAAGCTGGAGCAGTCTCAGGTCGACTAGGGTTCTGTCTCCAATGAGCTCAAGTCTTGGAAGCCACGTGAAGGCAGAAGGAGACGACCTTCCCACAAAACTGTCCTCTGAGCTCGTGTGTGTGTGTGTGTGTGTGTGTGTGTGTGTGTGTGTGTCTGCGCTTGCACATGACAGCATGTGTACCCACAGACATACATCACATACATTTCTTTACAACATGCCATTAGTGATGGGATAGTTCTATTACAGAAGGGTCAACCCAATCAGAGGTAAAGATTTTTAGTACATTAATTTCTCCACATATGAAAGAAACACAATCCACACATATCTACATGGAGTGGGTAAGAGAGTACGCATGCGGGTGCATATGTACCATACGGTGTGTGAAGTCAGAGGACAGGGAGTTGGCTCTCTCCTTCCTTCCACCATGTGGGTCTCGGGATCAAACTCAGATTGTGTGACTTGGCAGCAAGAGCCTTTACTGGCTGATCTGTCTTGCCAGCCCAGACATAGAAGTCTTAAACACATGAATCTAAAAATGCCCCAAATAAGGCTTGACCCATGTAAGAAATGGGGCAGCTCACTGAGAACGGTATGAGGTGTTGGTTCCCACTTTTAGCAACTAATAGGATAGCCAGAAGACAGAAGGGAGATATGACACACTATAAATCCAGTGTCCCTACTGGGTTTGCATAGGACACCACCCACTAACAGCCGTGAGTACTCATTTCCTCAGTGCATATACAGCATGATCTAGGACAGATCCTTTTTTTTTTTTTAAGTTTGAAATCATAAAAACTTGACAGTGATAGATTTGAGATTAAAGGACTACAAGAAATCTGAGAACTTGACATGTATGTAGAGATTAAACAGTACAACTTTCAGTGGCAGCCATATTAAAGGATAACTCACCAGAGTAATTAGAAAACACCAGAGAATGATAAACCGGTCAGACAGCAACACTTACAGAGAGCCAAGACAGCAGGCTCGTGAGGGAAGCCAGAGCTGTGAACACCTACAGGAGCTGCAAGATGCCAGCCAGGCGTGGTGGCGCACTCCTGAAACCCCAGCACTTGGGAGGCCAGAGTTTCCTGCTGCCACCCCAAGTGCTGAAGTAACAGGCTTGGACCCTCATGTCTAGCTCCTGATTTTTTGACAAAGGTCCAGTGATATATTTTTGTTTGTTTGTTTTCAATGTGGCTACTTTGTGGTACCCAGTAGTTTGGTCAAATACAAGGCTGAGAAGAGGTTTGAAGAATGTGATCTAAGGTTTGTAATTAATCAACTTAGGAAACGAACCACCCTCCATGAAAAGTGTTCATTTTTCATACCTGAGACCCTAGGAAGAACCACTCAGATATTTTGGAACAAGAAACAATTCCATCCCAAGGAGATCCCGGTGCCCTTTCAGATTTCAAGCTGGTCACACATGAGCTGCTAGCTAATAGGACTTGCAGAGTCCTCAGAGATTTTGACCTTGCTGTTTCCTATGGTGATAAGAGCTAATTCTTTTCTTTTTTTGAAGATTTATTTATTGTTTTATGTAAGTAGCTGTCTTCAGGCACTCTAGAAGAGGGCATCAGATCTCTTTACGGATGGTTGTAAGCCACCACGTGGTTGCTGGGATTTGGACTCAGGACCTTTGGAAAAGCAGTCAGTGCTCTTAACCACTGAGCCATCTCCCCACCCCCAAGAGCTAATCCTTTTGGGGTTTTTGTGTTTGTTTGTTTGTTTTGTTTGTTTGTTTTTCAAGACAGAGTTTCTCTGTATAGCCCTGGCTGTCCTGGAACTCACTCTGTAGACCAGGCTAGCATTGAACTCAGAAATCCACCTGCCTCTGCCTCCCAAGTGCTGGGATTAAAGGCGTGCCCCACCACGTCTGACCTAATTCTTTACAGTAAATATTTTGTCCTCTGCATGGTGCACAACCCTGGAGGTAGGGAAGGGCACATCCGAGAGCATTCAAGGCCAGGTTGGTCATTCAGTTTGGTCTATATTATGTACAAGGCCAGCCTGCGTGACTGTGAAACCGGACTGGCCTTGGACTCACCTTGTAGTGGAGGATAATTTTTTTTCTGTCCCCCCCCCCCCCCGACAGGGTTTCTCTGTGTAGCCACCACTGCCCCGCTAGTGGAGGATAATCTTAAACTGACCTAAATTCTGGGATTACAGACTTGTTACAGCCGGATGGATTGTACGGCTGAGGGATTGAAGGTGGACTTCCTGATGCAATGTAAAGCCTTCAGCCAGCAGAACAACCCGGTCTCTCAGTGCTTACCACCACCAGGAGAGTGAAGAGAACTCATTGATTAGGAGGAAACTTGTGCCTTGTGCAAGCCATTTATCCTTTAGGAACTTGTGTTCAAAGCATACTTGTAAAGAACTCTTACACTCAAGAAAACAGCCCAATTAAGATGAGAGCAAAGCATTCCAATAGACATCCCTGTGAGGGAAACACAAAGGAACAGCAAACACGTGGGAAAAGTTCGACAGCCTGAACCGTTACAGACGTACCAGGGAAGAACTTCAGGTACCATTTTGTCTGGAGTCCCTGCTTTAGTTAAAACCGCAGTCATAGCGTTGCCGAGAATGTGGAGAAATTGAAACCCTCATCCCAGAATCCCCCAGGCTCAGATCCTCCGTGCTTTGCTGATGGAGCGCATGGGACAGAGCCTTAGGACAGTGGCAGAGGGAAGATTGTCAACTAGAGATGGAGGAAACCCAATGTGGCACAAGTAGACGGCACGGTAGTACTTGGCAACGGAAAGAACTAGAATACAGATGCACGCGACATACTGTGGATTGTCTTACAAAACCACGTCAGACACAAACGCTCAAGAGCGAAGTGCCCAGAATGAAACAAAAATTCGTTTAAATAACTGAATGGTCGGGGGTGGGCAGAGGGACCAAGAGGTGAGGGAGAAGACGACTGTGAGACTTGTGTAGCTTTTGAGGGGCAGAGAGGGTCCCATAGCTTTAATCATCTACTCACTGAACCCCATAGTCACCAAGGGAAGACAACTCAACCAAGGAGCTGCCGAGATCAGGTTGGCCTGTAGGCAAGTCTGGGGTGTTTTCTTGACTGTTGATTGGCGTGGGAGCGAGCTTCCAGCCACTGCAGGAAGGTTGCATAAGAAAGCTAGTTGACAGCTGGCCCCGGCAGCACAAACCTTGTCCAGTGAAGATGAATTATATATTGTAGATAGGAGGAAAGTGTGAGTCCAGACTGGAGTAAGCAAGGTGGGTGGGGGAGGCCTGGGAGGGACCTAAGGCCATCACCAGAGCATTGTCCCAGCTCAGTGCGACTGGCTGTAAGGAAAAGGGAAACCCCTGGAAGATTAATGGACAATATCTTAGAAGGAAAGTTTGAGGGACTAGGGGTGCGCTGGGAGAGCCTGCTTGCCTAGCATGTTCTCAGTTCCAGGTTCTGCCTCCAGCACCAAGTAGCCGACACTTGTAATTTCAGGACTTGGGAGGTAGAAAACAAGAGACTCCAAAGCTCTTGGTCATCTTCAGCTACACACCGTTAGCCAGGGTACCCTACATGGGCTCCCCTCCCAAAAGGCCAAAGCGAAACCAGAGATGGTTCTAACGATGTGCCGTAGAAATGGGACGGAAAGCCGGGCGGTGGTGGCGCACGCCTGTAATCCCAGCACTTGGGAGGCAGAGGCAGGCGGATTTCTGAGTTCGAGGCCAGCCTGGTCTACAGAGTGAGTTCCAGGACAGCGAGGGCTATACAGAGAAACCCTGTCTCGAAAAACAAAAACAAACAAACAAAAAAAGAAATGGGACAGAAAGCGAAGGTGCGGGGGCTTTAGGGGCCATCGCCGTGAGGCGCGGCAGAAAGTAATGGTCCTGCCTGTCAGGCAGCACCACCAGCAGTGTTCACAATAGTCAAATTTAGCCAGATTTTGTTTGTTTTTTAGAATCTCAGTTGAGCATGGCAGCACACATCTTTGATCTCAACACTCACAAGGCAGAGAGGCTGGGGGATCTTTGTGAGTTCCCCATCTGCCTGGTGTGGGCAACACAGAAAATTCTAGGAGTACAAAGAGACCATGTCTCAAGAAATAAAGATAATAAATCTGGACACAAATCATTGTATGTGTGTGTGGGGGGGGGGAGGAGAGAATCTGAAATATAATTTAAGGATCCTCTATTAAAAAATTAAATAAAAGCCAGGCAGTGGTGGTGCACACATTTAATCTCAGCACTTGGGAGGCAGAGGCAGACGGATTTCAGAGTTTGAGGCCAGCCTGGTCTACAGAGTGAGTTCCAGGACAGCCAGAGCTACACAGAGAAACCCTGACTGGAAAAAACAAAAACAAAAAACAAAAAAACAAACAAGCAAACAAAAAAGAAAGAAAAAGAAAAAAGAAAAACCAAAAAACAAATAAAAAACCAAAATAAGCAAATAAATAAATTAAAAAATAAATAAATAAATTCCACTAAATGCAAAATGTACTGGAGTGCCCAGGTGCCCGGGTCCTGAGCAGGGAAGCGGCCCTGAACTTTAAACTTCATAGGCTGCAAGATTAATCTTCCTCTAAGTCTGGGGTCTGGGGTCTGGGCTACTGGTGATGTCATTAAACAAGGAGTAGGTGACCAAATTCAGCGTCTTTGTTGATTTTACCTCCCTGCTTCCCTTTTTTTTTTTTTTTTTTTGCTTTGTTTTTAGAAACTGGGACTCACAAAGTCTAACCTGACCTTGAATTCCCTCTTTAAACATTTTAATTGTGTGTGTGTGTGTGTGTGTGTGTGTGTGTGTTGTATGCATACATGTGAGTACATGGATGTGGAGGCCAGAGGATGACCTCCAGTGTCTTCCTCTCTTTTTGCCCAGGTTAAGATCTCCTCTTGATCCAGAACAGAAACTTGCTGGCTCCCCTGACCAGCAAGCTCACTGGGTGGGGGTGGGGGAGGGGGGACTGGCATCTCTGCCATTTGCCTTACAGGCTCACAGTCACATCTGGCCTTTTACATGGGTTAGTGATTCCACCTCAGGTCCTCACATTCAGAACAAGGGCTTTTGTCCTTTGAGCATCCTGGCCTCCAATTCTTTAGGAACCTGAGGATGACCTTGAACTCTTGATCCTTCTGCCTCCACCTCCCAGGCACTAGAATTGTTGGTATGTGCCCCCAAGCCTGGATTTTTCTGTTGATTTCCCATTGCACCTTCTCCACTACCCAGCGGTGATCTTGAGTCTCACTGCTGCCCTTATCTGTGTTTTGGGAGGGTTGGGAGGGTTCCCTGGGGTGTCTGTCTTCCTGCCTCCTGCATTCGAGGATTACCAAATCAGCTGCTTTGAACATTTAGGGATCCACGGATGTGAATGTAACTCTGATTCACCTGTTGTGATTGCCATCTTGGAGGCTCACTGCCTCCCTCTGCTAATCTAGGCCTAGTCCTGGAAGCTTCTAGCTTCCGTACAACCTAACCTTGGTTTAGAATGTGTTCAGACTTATGGCTGAATACACCCACCCTTTCTGGTTCTTTCTGAACTCTGGCTGGCTTGTTCAACTCAGCTGCTCTGGCTCAAAGGTCCTCTCTTAGTAGCCGATTCAGTCTGGCTTCTCTGTTTCTCTTGAATTGCTCTGCTTGGCCTCGTACTAACTCTGTCAAACTGTTCTGGTCATCCGGCTCCTTCTCATTCTCTCTGCAACCTGTATCTCTCTGTCTGGGTAAAACTGCCGCCGCCGCCGCCTCCTCCTCCTCCTCCTCCTCCTCCTCCTCCTCCTCCTCCTCCTCCTCCTCCTCCTCCTCTTCCTCCTCCTGTTCTTCCTCCTCCCGTCACTCCTCCTCTTCCTCCTTATCCTTCTCTTCCTCTGTACTGCTCTCTTAAGCAGCTTCCCTTTCTCTCTTTTCAGGAATTGGACATATCCTATTCGAACCTTTCTCTGATTCATCACTCTGTCTGCCACTCAGACTCTGTTTTCCAACATGGTGTTTCCTTCTACAAACTAACTTTGCATCCACTATTTGGGATTAAAGGCGTGTACTAAGGGCATGTCTGTATTCCAGCCAGAGGGATTAAAGGAGTGCGGCTAAGCCCTGAGCCACACGACTAGATACAGGTATTTTTCAATCTTTATTTTCAATAAAACAGTCTTTTGGTTCACAGTGTGATCACCCATCCTGCAACCCGCTAATGAGTGAGAAACCAGGTGCAAGGGAAAGCCAGTCATTCCACTTAATCTTTGACAAAGTTGGTTTTGATTTTTTTCTTACACACGCAAAGAGAGGTAAGATTACCTGATATAAAGGAAAAACCCAATTTTCTTTTAAGATGTCTTAAAAGCTTATTATTGTGTGTGTACATGGGCATGGCGAATGTGGATGACACGCGTGCCGTGGCAACCATGAGGTCAGAGGTCAACTCTAGAGCGTGGGTTCTCGCCTTCCTTCTTTCTAGCAGGATCCAAGGTGGTTGAGCTTGGGCAGCATCTCCCTGGCCCCAGTCTCCTTTAACTGTGCTCCTTCACCATCTAATCCGAGTCACCCCCTTCTTAGCAATATGGAATTTAAGCCTCACCTAAAGAACCAGATCAAAGTAGGACTCAAAATACTCCAAACCCTGAGTTTTAATTCAAGCAGTTATGTTGTGTTTTGTTCTTTTGTTTTGTTTTGCCTTTCGAGACAGGGTTTCTCTGTGTAGCCCTGGCTGTCCTGGAGCTCACTCTGTGGACCAGGCTGGCCTTGAACTCAGAAATCTGCCTGCTTCTGCCTCCCAGAGTGCTGGGCTTAAAGGCGGGCACAGTTTTGTTTGATTGTTCAGAGAGATAATGGTCCCTACCCCTCTGAAGAAAGTCTATAGTCTGTAGGCAAAGGCTGTGTTTTCAGGTCCGTACACCTCCTGCAATCAGGTGGAAGGAGAAGTGTGGGGTTACAATGAGGACATGCTGGAGAGCACATGGGGAAACAGGCAGACAGTGAAAACTGCTCTTAAACTTGAATGGGTGCACAGGAGAACTGCGTGTGTGTGTGTGTGTGTGTGTGTGTGTGTGTGTGTGTGTATGCACCTGTGTGCATGTGTACATATGTGTGTCTGATCACATGTGCATGTACACATGTGTGTGCATGTTTGTGCATGTGTGTGTTTGTGTGTGCATGTGTACATGTGTGTGCATGTTTGTTCATGTGTGCCTATGTGCGTGTATATGCACCTGTGTGCAAATACCACAGCACAGGTATGGAGGTCAGGTGAAGTAGAGCATGGCAAGCACTTTGTGTACAGAGCCATCCTCCAACCTTTACAGCTTTGAAGACTTTCTCCTCCGTGATGGGGTGGGGCTTCAGGGCCCCCTGGCTCCCGTCCCACTGTTACCAGCTGTGATCTAGGTTCTCACCGCTGCCCTCATCTGTCTTTTGGGAGGGTTGAACCAGTTCCCCGAGGCATCTTCCTGCCTCCTGCAGGTGAGGATTACCAAGTCAGCTCTCCATTGTGTTGTAACAGAGTGTCCCCAGAGCAGCCAGTGGCTTAGGGTTCCTTGTCCTGGAGCTTAGAGATTTGTGCTCTCAAGGTCTTCCCTAGAGTTTAGGAACACCTCTTCTCTACCATCTGCTGTCATCTGTGGTAACTGCTAACAAGAAAATGGCAGCTGTTTTTATCTGCCCGCTACTTGTTATCTGTCTTTATGTGTGCTCTAAATGCCAGGAAAGCCAAAGGTAGCAGGTGACATGTGCCCTGGACAGTGTGGGGAGCAGAGCACATTCCTGAAGAGTAGCACACATATCTATCTATCTATCTATCTATCTATCTATCTATCTATCTATCTATCATCTATCATCTATCTTTTCTATCACATATAATCTATCACTTATATAATCAATTGCATAATCCTTATCACTTAAATAATCTATCACTTATATAATCTATTTATCACTTATATTATCTATCACTAATATAATCTATTTTTGAGACAGAGTTGCTGCTCTTGGAGGGAGAAGAGGCTTTTTTGAGACAAGGTCTTGCTGTATATCCCTGACCAGTTTGGCTATGAACCCAGACAGCTCCTCTCTGTGCTTCCTTTTTTGTTGTTGTTGTTTTGTTTTGGTTTTTTTGAGACAGGGTTTCTTTGTATAGTCCTGGCTGTCCTGGAACTCACTCTGTAGACCAGGCTGGCCTCAAACTCAGAAAATCTGCCTGTCTCTGCCTCCTGAGTGCTGGGATTAAAGGCGTGCGCCACCACCGCCGCCCGGCCTCCTCCCTGTGCTTCCTTTATCCCAGGGTCACCGGTGTGAGCAGCCAATTCTGACTTTTGGCCCTTATGCAATGCTGAGGATTGAGCTCAGGGTTTCATGCATGCTAGACTAGGGCTCTAGAGACTGAGCCCCACTCCTGGCCCCACTCACTTTCCGTTTTAGGGACTACAACTGTGTCGCAGTGGTCTTGCCTCTCTGGAGCTGACACAATGCTCCAATCCAAAGTTGTCTCTCCTACCAGTGCTGCCTACCACACTCACGCGGTGACGGGACTGTTTAGGAAGCCCCATAGATATGGGCCTTGGCCCATCTCTGATCATTTTCTTTGCAAGCTGAGGACACTCAGTTCTCTAAGGAGCAGAGTGGCTGAGTAGGCGGTTTATCAATAAACCCTGTTTTGGTTACTGAGTGATTAAAGGTGAGATGTGTCCCTCTCATTTACTCGCCTCGTAGTCTCTGACAGCTAAGATGAAATATACTCACTGCTGAAAGGACATGGCCATAATGTCCAGGAGCCCTAAGTGTGGGCTCCAGAACCTTTAAACAGGTGGTTGGACAGGAGCCCTTTGCTATAGGAATGGGGGTAGACCGTCCTAGTGGATTGGACTCAGATGACTAGAATAGGAGGTGAAGAAGTCAAGAAATGAACATCAGATTTCTAAAGGAAGGTCTTTCTGTCAATCGCAGGGAAGCCAGATGGATCTGGGAACAACTTACTTGGGTGATGCAAAGATCCTGGTCAGGAAAAGTGGCTGTGCTCACACATGGGCCCTGGTAAGGTTTCTCCCCGGAACCACCTGAGTGAGATAGAAAACCGTCTCTGACTGTTCTAGGAGGGCGACAGGCTGAGGGGCCGTGCGCCCAGTTCTGCTTTAAGCAGCTCTGATCAGGTTCACAGAGACAGTGTAGTGGGCTAACGGCGGCCGCTGTGGCTGTCCCTTGGTTTCTGTCAGCTAGACTTCCTTCCTCTGATCTACCCTCCAACAGATACTGCGCTTCCAACCCCCGGGAGCGGGAGAGCTGAAGGGGGCCCCCAGATCTTAACCAGAAGTGCCTTCCCTTCCGTCAGCTCTTACGTTTTCTCTGTCCAAAGGGAGCATGAGGGCTACTTACAGCAGTCAAGGCTCTTCTCAGCCCTGTGCCTGCTTCAGTCATAGGATGGCACTAACCCCACAGTTCTGACCTCACAGCTCAGACAGGTCGCCATGGAGACACTAGATTGCAATTGTGACCTCCTTCATGTGAGCTGTGTGCCGCAGGTGGCCATTTGAGTCTGCCCATCCCTCAGCCGCATGGGCCCCCCCAAACTGTAGAGTTGGATGTCACAGGCAAGCACACCTGAATCACAGAGGGGAAGGAAGCTGCTGGCCCTGGAGAGCAAAACGCAGAGTCAAGGGCCAGGGGGGCGGGACACAGATCCGCCACCAACTTCATCTTCGAATCACCCGAGTAGTCTCTTCACCTGTGGATTCCATTACTCAGTGCCAAGCAAAACCAGTCTCACAAATACACACATATACATTTATGTATGTGGCAGCAACAGGAAGTGCCATATTAAAACAGGTTCTGACATTCGGGTTGGTAATACAATTCTTACAGGACGTATGCGCGTCATCTCTGTTCTACATTTTTCTCAGTGCCCACTTGGCTGCCCTTACTACATCGTTACTCTGTACTAACTCTGAATTAAACAATGTGTTGTCAGTTTTGTTTGTTTGTTTGCTTTTGTTGTTTTCTTCGAGACAGGGTTTCTCTGTATAGCACTGGCTGTCCTGGAACACACTTTGTAGACCAGGCTGGCCTCGAACTCAGAAATCCGCCTGCCTCTGCCTCCCAAGTGCTGGGATTAAAGGTGTGCGCCACCACCGCCCGGTGTGTTGTCAGTTTTAAAACCGTTTGAGGAGACGTGCAGAATCCCTTCTGTGTGCTGTTTTGTTCCTGGTAAGGGGCGACTGAAGCACATGCCCCCGAAAGGGCCCCTTCAGAGAGCGCCTCCGTGCCCAAGCCCCGCCCCCTCTTCCTTCATCTGGAGCTTATAATATTTTGGTTCCTAGGTAGGTGTCCTGAGGGCATTTTTCCTTAAGGATCCCACAGGGAGGGAGTTTAAAATCCGATTTTCTGTTTTCAGAGAGGTGTTGTCACGTACCTAGGGCTGGCCTTGAACTCTGTGTAACAGAGATGATTGGGACTTCCAGTCTTTCAGCCTTCACCTCAAAAGTGCTGGGACTAGAGACTTGGGCGACCCCACCCAGTTCCAAACTAGATGTTTTGAAATGTATGGAGAACATATTTTAGGAGCGAGATTCTCAGAAGGCCCTCCTGCGTCTGGGAAGGGTTGCTTGGTTTTGGCCGGTGGAGCTTGGCTGAGCCCTGATCACCCCCAGCCTACACCATGACTAAGGGGAGGAGTGTGCACCGGCACCTCCTCAGCAGGCGCAGGAGTGGGAGGGCTGTGAGCAGTCAGCGTGGTGGGGAAAGGCAGCCTGTAACGCCTGGGTTAAAGAAGCCCGTGGAGGGGGCCTTGACCTATGGCCTGTTGTGCCTGTCACTCACCCCATTTTAACCACAAGCCATGAGCATGTCTTACACATGCGTGTATGTGTGTGTGCACATTTATGTGCGCTGTCGATCTCCTATCACTCTCCTCTGACCATTAGAGACAAGGCCCGTGCAGTCGTTTGAGTAAGACACACCCCCTAATTCCGGGCATTTGAATACTTGGTCCCACTGGATTTCAGCTGATGATGGTGTTTGGGTGGAGGTGGAGGGCGTAGTGGGTTGGCCTGATGCTGCTTGTATTCTGATGCTAATAGTGGTCGCCCCAGACAAGCAGACCACCACATACTCCTGTGATGGCAAGTGAACTTCTCCCCTTTATAACTGGTTGATAAAAAGACTAGAGCCGCTGGGCGAGGTGGCGCACGCCTGTAATCCCAGCACTTGGGAGGCAGAGGCAGGCAGATTTCTGAGTTCGAGGCCAGCCTGGTCTACAGAGTGAGTTCCAGGACAGCCAGGGCTACACAGAGAAACACTGTCTCGAAAAACCAAAAAAAAAAAAAAAAAAAAAAAAAAAAAGACTAGAGCCGATCCTTTCTGGTTCATAAAGCGTGGTGAAAAAAAAAAAAAAAAAGACTAGAGCCTGTGATTGGGCAGTAGAGGGGAAAGGCGGGACTGGAGGCTTGAGGGGGGAGGGGGTAGCAGGTAGAGAGGGAGAGGGAGGAAGGAGACTGGCGTGGAGCAAGCCACCACGGACCAGAACCTCATGGCCACGAGAAACAGCAAGTAACAAGTGGCCTTATAGCCGGGGAATAAGTTAGTACCGTCCTAAATCCGCCCGGGCTCAGCCTATGGATCACCATAACACCATCTACAACTGAGATCCAGTGGGACCAAGAGTTCAAATGCCAGAGATTGGGGGGTATGTCTTACAATATCTGAACTATGTGTCTTTTACACCAGGCTTATTAGGATTGTAAAACCCAGCGACAGGAGGAAGTATGTCATGGCGGGAAGGAGTGGAGGCCTTTCCCAGTCCACTCTCTCTGCTTCCTGCTTGTGGTTCAGGATGCGTGCCCCCGGCCTGCCATTCTAGCTGGCTGTGCTCACCTCGGCCTCGTCAGTGCCGATCTGCCCGACTCTGCCCCACCGCACACCACACAAGTGGACAGCCGTTCCTGCCTTTGGTCTTAGGTAATTAGGATCCAAACTTAAGGGCCTATGCTTCCGAGGAGGCCCTCCGCTGGCGAGACATCTTGCCCCTACTAATCATTTTTAGCCTACCTTTGTGAATTAGCATTAGGTTCGGATCCATCCAGCCATTCATGCTGACTTCACAAAGTTTCTTCCAGTGCTCGCACTCAGGGTGGTGGGTAATGCACGTGGGTTCTTGTTAGTAAAGAGAGGACAACGCCTGACCGGCACTCTTAGCCTGTGAGGCCATATGGGATCCAAGGTACCAATTACTCAGCTGTGGTGGTTTGAGTAAGACCGGAGGAGCTGGGAACTGGAGATGGCTCAGTGGGTAAGAGCATTGACTGTTCTTCTGCAGGTCCTGAGTTCAAATCCCAGCAACCACAGGGTGGCTCACAGCCATCCACAATGAGATCTAATGCCCTCTTCTGTAAAATAAATAAATAAATAAATAAGCATCTAAAACAACAACAAAAGCTAATTAAAAAAAAAAAAACCAAAAAGAATGGAGGAGCCAGGAGCGGTGGCACACATCTTTAATCCCAGCACTCAGGAGGCGGAGGCAGGCAGACAGCTACAGTGTACATACATACATAAAATAAATGAATAAAGAAATCTGCCTGGGGCTCTTCTTTGGGTGCATGGCTTCTTACCACCTCGTGGATTTGGTGAAGCCACTCAGCTAGTGTTACCACCGCCTCATGTAATTCACACAGAATCTGACTCTGTTCTTAGTTTACTTAGTTTAGAATAGTATGTGTATATATATGTATATATATATAAACATTTTTTAAAAAGACTTATTTATTTATTATATGTAAGTACACTGTAGCTGTCTTCAGACACACCAGAAGAGGGCATCAAATCTCATTACAGATGATTGTGAGCCACCGTGTAGTTGCTGGGATTTGAACTCAGGCCCTTCGGAAGAGCAGTCATTGCTCTTAACCACCGAGCGATCTCTACAGCCCGAAATGTATATATTCTTGGAGACTCTCATACAAATACACCATGCTCTTATTAGCTCTTGAGACATCTTCCCACAGCGTAAGCTGTCCTAAATGCAGCATTTAATCCTGCCGGAGGTTCCCAAGTGCTGGGATTATAGGCTTGACCCTCCACACTTGGCTGGGATTTATTTATTTATTCCCAGCAGCAGTTCTAAATGCTCAGGACATAAAGCTTCCCCTTGCAGCTTGTGACAGTGACATGGAGAGCAGAGGACCTGCCCGAAGTGACAGTCATCGTTTCGTTGTTGTTGTTTTTCACAGCCCTTTGATTCAAATATTCATGTTTTTGGGGGATGGGGACCTTTTATAGCATTATGTCCTTGACTTCCATGTATGTAGGGCTGGAGAGGTGGTTCTCTTGTTAAAGTGCCTGCCCTGCAAGCACAAGGACCTGAGTTCAATCTGCAGCTTCTACAGGAAAGAAGAAAGAGCTGGGCGTGGTGGCCCGTGCTTACACTCCCAATGCTCAGGGGAGCAAGGGCAGGTAGATCCCCAGCCTCTCTGCACAGCTTTTTTTCTTTTCTTTGTGAATTCCAGTCCAGTGGGAGTCATTCTGTCTCAAAAATAGAAGACGAAGAGCTCCTGAGGACACTTGGACTTGTCTTCTGTCTTCCACAGGCACACACATGCCCCACTCCACACATACACTGTACTGGCTGATTTTGTGTGTCAACTTGACACAAGCTGGAGTTATCACAGAGAAAAGAGCTTCAGTTGGGGAAATGCCTCCATGAGATCCAGCTGTGGGGCATTTTCTCAATTAGTGACCAAGCCCCTTGTGGGGCCATCCCTGGGCTAGTAGTCCTGGGTTCTATAAGAGAGCAGGCTGAGCAAGCCAGGGGAAGCAAGCCAGTAAGGAACATCCCTCCATGGCCTCTGCATCAGCTCCTGCTTTCTCACCTGCTTGAGTTCCAGTCCTGACTTCCTTTGGTGATGAACAGCTGTGTGGAAGTTTAAGCCGAATAAACCCTTTCCTCCCCAGCTTGCTTCTTGGTCATGATGTTTGTGCAGGAATAGAAACTCTAACTAAGACATACACCTACACACCATTGAACTTCTAATAGAGAAGTAGAGAAGCCCTTTTAAAGCATTGATTTATTGAACCAGTGGGGACCAAGGGCTTCTAGTTCATACCATTAGCACTCATGTAATTCATTTAGTGAAGGGCCAGATCTGAAGCAACCAGAGATTAATAATTTAATCTGCCACCTAACTTTTCAAGAAAGATTCTTGTGGGCAAAGATCTGAACAGAGAGTCCTCTAAAGAACATGTACAGTTCCCCGGTAAGTGGATGGGGGTGGTGGAGCATGAGTCACCAGGGAAATGCAAATCCAAGCCATCCTGAGACGCCACCTCACACCCACCAAGATGTCTGCAGTGTGGACAGTTAGAATCCACTCACATCGTTGGGATGTAAAGAAGTGCTGTGGCAGTATGGAAAATAATTCAGGAATTAGTCTTAAGTTAAACAATGGGGGCTGGAGAGATGGCTCAGCGGTTAAGAGCACTGACTGCTCTTTCAAAGGTCCTGAGTTCAAATCCCAGCAACCACATGGTGGTTCACAGCCATCTGTAATGGGATATGATGCCCTCTTCTGGTGTGTCTGAAGACGTGTACTTATATATGTAAATTAAATAAATATAAAACAAAAAATAAAATTAAAAAAATTAAACAAAGGCAAACAAGATGATTTCTCATATATATCTATGTCTATATGTCTGTATCTATATGTCTATATCTATGAAACCATCTATATATGGTTTTGCTCTATAGCCTCAAATTCACTGTGTGGCCCAGCCTAGTCTCAAACTTGTAGAGAGCATCTTGCCTCTGCTCTCAGAGTGTTGGTATTTTAGAAAGGAGCCACTATACCCATCTAAAAAGTAACAGTTTCTGATACATGCTATAATGCTGGATTAACTTTAGAAACAATGTGTCAGGGGACAGAAGCAGCCACAAAATACCTACATGAGTCTATTTACACAAAGTAGCCAGAAACGGCAGATTGTCCCAAGGTGGCAGCGGCAGCAGCTGCAGCAGCAGGGGTAGCGCACACCTTTAATCCCAGTACTTGGGAGGTAGAGGCAGGAAGATTTCTGGGTTCGAGGCCAGCCTGGTCTACAGAGTGAGTTCCAGGACAGCCAGGGGCTATACAGAGAAACCCTGACTGGAAAAACCAAACCCCCCCCCCCAAAAAAAAAAAAAGAATGGGGAGATGCCTCTGAGGTTGGAGAAGTCACATGATTCCTTCATATAACATGGGCATCAAATAACATGCCAACCTCTAAGACATGTCCCTGTGGACTGATTAAATGGTTATTTGTAAGCCGGGCGGTGGTGGCACATGCCTGTAATCCCAGCACTTGGGAGGCAGAGGTAGGCAGATTTCTGAGTTCGAGGCCAGCCTGGTCTACAGAGTGAGTTCCAGGCCAGCCAGGACTACAGAGAGAGAAACCCTCGAAAAACAAAAAACAACAACAACAACAACAACAACAACAAACAAAACAAAACAAAAAAAAAACAAAAAAAAAAAAGAAGAAGAAAAAGAAAGAAAGAAAAAAATTTTAAGGTCATCCTCAGCTACATAGCCAGCCTTGGCTACATGAGACCATGCCTTCAAAGAATGAAAGAAGACAAAAACTATGACAACAACAACATCAACAAAGCAACCCACTAACAATGTCCACAGTCCTGTAATTTAAATTTTTTGCTTCTTGAGTCAGTTCCCCTTGTCTTATCCCTTTAGACATAATGGATGTGTCAGAATGATATTTAAACATGAAAAGTTTTAATGAAGTCATAATTAATGTGAATGAAGCTGGGGACATTGCCAGCTCGGCGGTATTTAGAATGACCCAGGAGAGCCAGCTTTGGGCATATAAGTGAGGATTAACCAGAAAGATTGGGCCCAGGAGGAAGTGCCCTCTTGGACTGCAGAGACACGTCCGTCCCCACGGGCTGGGTTCTGGGCTTGATGAAAAGACAAGGGAGCATTCCTCTCTCCACTTGCAGACCAGAGATGTGCCCTGAGCAGCCGCCTCATGCCTCTGTCAGCCTGCTTTCCCGCCCTAAAGGATTACACCTTCAAGCTGTGAGCAAAAATAAGCTCTTCCTTCCTCAACTTGCTTTGGCTACAGTGACAAGAAAATTAACTAGCTGAAAACATTTTCAAAAACAATAAAATGTTTTCCTTTCAAATTTGGCATTATATAGCCGGGTGTGGTAGCACATGCCTGTAATCCCAGCACTTGGGAGGCAGAGGCAGGCAGATTTCTGAGTTCGAGGCCAGCCTGGTCTACAGAGTGAGTTCCAGGACAGCCAGGACTACACAGAGAAACCCTCTCTCAAAAAAAAAAAAAAAAAAAAAACAAAAAAACAAAAAACAAAAAACAAAACAAAACAAAAAAAACCGAAAACAAACAAACAAATTTGGCATTATAGAGACTGGAGACGGCTCCGCAGTAGGAGCACTGACTGTTCTTGCAGAGGTCCCAGGATCCACTCAAAGTAGCTCAGAGCCACCTGCAACTGCAGCTAGAGAATCGGAAACCCTCCTCTGTCCCCCATGGACAGCAGGCACGCAATGGTGCATAGACATACACGTCCAGGCAAACACTCATACAAGTTAAAATAAAAATAAATGTTAAAACACCAACAACAACAACACCCGTTGAACACACTTTAATTGATGTTACTTCTGCGTGGATTCCTCTGTTAAACTGTGTTACCGTTCTGCTCGGATCCCAGAAACCAGAGGTCAAGGAAGCGTGTTTAATCTGTCCCACGCAACACCTCAGTTTCCCTGGCAATGCCACGAACCTGGTGTTTACCCAGTAAGGGCTGAGGCTATTTGTTGCCCTGGTAACAGAGGAGGCTAAACTGATGAAAGAAATAGGACCGTGCAAACGTTGAGGGTCAGACCAAACTCCCCGAGAACAGTAACGCTGCTGCCTTAGAGCCTCTTGAGCAACGAGTGGTGTCCACAGCATCTGCGACACAAAGAACTCGCTTGCGAGGCTGAGAGAACTGAAGTGTGGGTGGGAACCTTGATGCCTCTGCCGAGCGGTGGATAAAAGCGGGCAGCCGCCTGCTCCCCGCCTTGCCGCCCTGGTGGAGCATGGTATGCAAATTCTTCATCTGGGACTTTGTCCAGAATCTGACGTCATTCCTCAAGAGGCTCTGCCTTATCACTTAGAGCTGATGGGCTTTTTTTTTTGTTGTTGTTGTTGTCATTTTTGTTTTTTTCTTTTCATTAACAATGCTTTTGGGGAGTGATGGAACACATCTTCAGTCCCAGCACCCAGGAGGCAGAGGCAGGGGGATTTCTGAGTTTGAGACCAGCCTGGTCTACAGAGTGAGTTCCAGGACAGCCAGGGCTACACAGAGAAACCCTGTCTCAAAAGAAACAACAAACAAACAAACAAAACTTTAAATGACATTTTATTTTATTTATTTATTTTTATGTGAGTGTGTGTGTGTGTGTGTGTGTGTGTGCGTGTGCATGTGCATGTTTCAGACAGGGTTTCTCTGTGTAGCCCCAGCTGTCCTGGAACTTGCACTGTAGTCCAGGCTGGCCTCAGACTCAGAGATCCTACTGCCTCTGCCTCCTGAGTGCTGGGACCAAAGGTGTGAGCCATCACGCCCAGCTGGAAATGGAACATATTTTTACTTGTTTATCTTGTTAATTGTTTCTATGCACAGGCATTTCTATATTACTAAAAGGTTTTCTAGAAAAATGACTGTGCTGGTGCTTTTCTTTTCTTTGTTACATACACAACCTAAAATTAACCACCGTTCTTTCTCATTGTTGGTTCTTTTTTAAATATTTCATTAATTCCTTTAGAACTTCATGCATCCCCACACTGTCTTTTGATCATGTGCTGTCCTCTGTCCTCCCCCCCTCTCCGTCCTCCCTCCTCCCTCCTCCACTCTCCCTCCTCCCCCTCCGTCCTCTCTCTTGTTTGTTGTTCTGGTTATGGAACCTAGGGCCTTGCACATGATAGACTCTCTACCCCTGAGCTGTATCCGCCCCCCACCCCCATTCACCTTTTCTTTAGAGAAAGGGTGTCATGATTGTTTCTTGGCCTGTATGTATGAAAAAGAAAGGATCCTACCAAGGTACGCAGCACAGGCTTTGGCTGGGCACTGTCTACCTAGCTCAGGATTTGAACTCATGACCTTCCTGTTTCACCTCCCAAGTGGTTGAAATCCAAGGCCTGTACCACCAGCCTGCAGAATTGACCATCCTACTCTGTGTTAAGGGCACTGAGTATGTGTGTCATTGTCTAGAGCTAGGATTTCCAGTGGAACCGGAAGGTCCGGGCTTCGGCAAGCCTGGTGGGTCAGTAAGTCTCGAGATCTGCCTGTGTGTAGAGCCCAGTGCTGAGGCCACAGGTGCTCAGCCACCCAGCTGTTTATGGGTCCTGGGAGTCTGGCCTCAGGTCCTCAAGCTCCTACAGCAAGTGTCCCTACCCACCGTCAACCTCCCTTCTGCCTCTGTGAATTTGACTCGTAACATTTGACAGGGTTTCTCTGTGTAGCCCTGGCTGTCCTGAAACTTGCTCTGTAGATCAGGCTGTCCTTAAACTCAGAGATCCTCCTGCCTCTGCCTTCCGAGTGCCTGGGATTAAGGGTGTGCACTAACTTTTTTTTTAAAAAACATTTTTTAGGCTGGGCAGTGGTGGCACACGCCTATAATCCCAGCACTCTGGGAGGCCGAGGCAGGCAGATTTCTGAGTTTGAGGCCAGCCTGGTCTACAGAGTGAGTTCCAGGACAGCCAGGGCTATACAGAGAAACCCTGTCTCCAAACAAACAAACAAAAAACAAAAAACAAAACAAAACAAAACAACAACAAAAAAGAAACACTTTTTAACTATATTTGACTTCTCTTGTGCACTTTGCAAAGTTTCAAAAAAAAAAAAAAAAAAACCAGTTAGCTTCAGTCCAGACACAGGACTGTCTGGCTGAGCCGACTTTGAACTCATCTCAAGAATGGTCAGAGTTTGACAATGGGAAGTCAGCTTGCATACTATGAAGGTCGCGAGCAGGAGCTTTTCCCTGCCCGTTTTCCCTTCGCGAATGACTCTCACCCACTGTCCAGCCTCCCTGCTGACCCCTGACAGCAAGGCTCACACAGGTGAGCCTTGGGCTAGAGGTGACTCCGGAGAGACACCGGGTGTCAGTGCTGGTGACTCCGAGGAGTCAATTTTGAGTTCAAGTATTAAGGACATGTTCTTTTGGAGATACTTTACAGAAATCTTAAAACTTGCTAAGTCGCCAGACTGCTAGCTGTATTAACCATGCAAGGATGCCCGTTCTATGTTCTCTGCACCGTCCCCAACAGCTCTGGCACTGAGGTGCATTTCTCTGACTCCGTCTGCTCACGGAGAGAAAGGCAGAGTGACGAGGCATCCTGCCTGAGCCTCGCATCCTCGGAGCAGTGGCTCGCGGGCATGGGCTGGTTGCTGCCCTCTTCTAGGAAGACCCATCGTTCCCTGAAGGACAGGTGCACTTATGTCCTTTGTCCCTGTCCCTCCCCTCCTGCTCCCCCCCCCCAGCCCTTGAGGCTTGGCCCGCCTTGCAGGACCATTAGGTTCCTGCACCATGGCAGCAGGGCTGGGTTCCAGGGCACAGGCTGTTTTCTTTATAGCTGAGGGCTCCTCATTCACAGGCTGGGAGCAGCTCTGCCTACCCTCTGATAAAGTCTTTTTTCTTTTAAACCTAGATCTGATTTTTACTTCCACAACAGTCCCACATATGGTGTCCTTTAATAATTTTACGAATTTCAGGAGGAAACACACGCACTAGAGATTCTGTGCAGATTGATGTAAAAGAAATGATCTTGTATAAAAACATCTCGCAGCAGAGCAAGCATGATGGGAGGAATCTGTGTTAGATGGAGACAGATAAATTCATTTTTACACACAGTAAAAACCATATCTATTTTTTTTTTACAAATATAATGAAATATCTGCATTTAAGATACCACAACATAGGGCTGAAGAAGTGGTTCAGTGGTTAAAACCTCTGGCTGCTCTTCCAGAGGACTCAGGTTCAATTCCCCAGCTCCCACACTGCAGCTCACAACCATCTGTAACTCCAGTTCCAGGGGACCTATGCCCCTTTAGGACTTTGTAGGTGTCAGGCACTCACAGGGTGTACCGTCAAAAATGCAGGCAAGCACTTATACACATTAAAAAAAAGATGGCACGATATTAACATGGTCTCCTGGTCTTCTCGCTAGAAATGGCCCCAAGCAGGAGTGCATAGCAAAGACATCTCTGTGCTTCGATAATTGAGGGGTCAGTCCAGTGCAGAGCTGCCGCTCACGGGGAGCAGTCCAGTGCAGAGCTGCCGCTCACGGGGAGCAGCTGAGGGCAGAGCTGCCGCTCACGGGGAGCAGTCCAGTGCAGAGCTGCCGCTCACGGGGAGCAGTCCAGTGCAGAGCTGCCGCTCACGGGGAGCAGCTGAGGGCAGAGCTGCCGCTCACGGGGAGCAGTCAGGGGCAGAGCTGCCGCTCACGGGGAGCAGTCAGGGGCAGAGCTGGGGCCTCGGTGGAGCTCTGAGAGCAAATTTCTCACATGTCAGCAGAGCAAAGCCAGCCGTTCCTGATTCAGAACAAAGGGAACACAGAGAACCACTGTGTTCTCTCAAAGCAATTTGCCAGTGAGGAGGAGCCGGGGAGAAATGTATTTTATGCATCACCAAATTACAGATCTGAAGTGTGTGTGTGTGTGTGTGTGTGTGTGTGTGTGTGTGTAAACACTGTAACAAATAATAATTAAAAACAAACAACTAAAAAAAGGCCAGAGTTTTCTAACAGGAGACACAGTTTCTAAGGATTTAACTGTGAACCTGACCCCCTGGAAATCTCCCATAATGTCTCCTCAGTTACATAGTAGGTAAGGAACTGAAGGGCAGGGGCTGGTCCTCAGTGGCAGAGCGCTCGCTTGCCTAGCATGTATGAGACCCTCGATTTAACACCCAGGCCTGGAAAGAATGAGGGGCGGGGGAGGAGAACAAGGAGACGGAAAGGTTCAACAGTGAGCAGCTATGAAATAACTAATTTAAAGCTTCTTAGATAAAACACATTATAATAAATAATCGTGCCTGTATAAGGATAGCAGAGTGAGGAACGAGGAAAGGTAGATGGGAAAAAATCCTCATCAGAAAAAAATGTTACTCCTATTTAGCATGGTGGTACCTTAACCCTAATCCTCACCCAGCACTCGGGGGGCTGAGGCAGGAGGATGACTCAGGGTTCAAGTTTCAGGCTAGCCAAGTCTACACAGCAAGAGTCTGTCATAAACTAACAAAGATACCACAAAGCTAATGGCAAGTTAGCCAAATTGTTGAAAGCTATAAAAGGATTGAAACAGAATACTGGGTCCTGCCAGGCGGTGGTGGCGCACGCCTTTAATCCCAGCAGTTGGGAGGCAGAGGCAGGCAGATTTCTGAGTTCGAGGCCAGCCTGGTCTACCGAGTGAGTTCCAGGACAGCCAGGGCTACAGAGAGAAACCCTGTCTTGAAAAACCAAAAGAAAAAAAAAAAAAAAAAAGAATACTCGGTTTGTAAAGTGCCCGCCTGCCAAGGGGGCATGGGGACCTGAGTTCTAGTCCCCAGCACCCGTGTAAAAATCCGTGCAGCAAGAATCTCAGCCTCCATACTAGAGAATCTGGGGAGTGGGGGAGATGGCGCTCTGGGGCCTCATGGACAATCGGCCCCTCCCTAAAGGACTGACTGCAAGCCAAACAAACCCTATCCTCCCAATGCTGTTTTTGTTCAGTGCTTTATATAGCAACAGAGAAGCCAACTAGGAAGAGCTGTCCCCATCTATATGATTATTGCATATCATACAATTCCATTGTGTAGATATGCAATTACTTTTTCCTCTCATGTTGATGGGCACTAGAAAAATTTCAAGTATTTTTAGGATATTATGCGGGGGGCACTGGAGAGGTGGCTCAGTGGTCAAGAGCATTGGCTGTTCTTCCAAAGGACCGGGGTTCAATTCCCAGCATCCACATAGTAGCTCAAAAGTGTCTGTGGTTCCGGCTCAAGGGGATCTGACACCCTCACACAGATAAACATGCAGGCAAAGCACAAATACACATAAAAAAGGTTTTAAAAAAGAGAGGAAGAAGGGGCTGGCTGGAGAGATGGCTCAGTGGTTAAAGAGCACTGACTGCTCTTCCAGAGATCCTGAGTTCAATTCTCAGCAACCACATGGTGGTTCACAACCATCTGTAATGAGATCTGGATGCCCTCTTCTGGAGTGTCTGAAGAAGAGACAGTGTACTCACATACATAAAATAAATAAATCTTTGAGAGAGAGAGAGAGAGAGAAAGAAAGGGTACCTTGGGCATTCCTTTCTATTAAAAGATTTATTATATATTATGTATATACAATACACATAAACACCACACACACACACACACACACACACACACACACACACACACAGTAGCTGTCTTCAGACACAGAAGAAGGCATCAGATCCCATTACAGATGGGTGTGAGCCACCATGGTGGTTGCTGGGACTTGAACTCAGGACCTCTAGAAGAGCAGTCAGCTCTCTTAACTGCTGAGCCATCTCTCCAGCCCAACCTTGATCATTCTTGCATGTCCTTTTGTAGATATGTTTCTGTTGGGAACATTTCTAGAAGCAGCAAATAATGAGAGACTCGTATCCACTTTGAAGTTCTAGACAGAAGTCCTTAACTTCTGACCAGTCAGGGTAAGGAGTAAGTGGCACTGTTTATAAGCTCAGAAACATTACTCCATCAAGGTTAGAATGGCTTTTTTTTTTTTTTAAGATGAGCTTGGTGACACAGGCCTGTTAATTCCAGCTATTCAGAAGGCTGAGGCAGAAGGACCACAGGTTCAAGGCCAGGCTGGGCTATCCAGTGTTGAAGGTGGGGTACTTTGCCTGACATGTGTAGGACTCCAGTTCCAGTGCCCAGCACTGCAAGGAAAAATAATGACCCCGAGAGAGTGTTTGACTAAGAGGTACCCAGTGTGAGTCCCCGCAGCCCAGGGTTAGACAGCATCTTGAGCGCTGTCATGCAGGGTCAGGTGACCTGGCACCGGGGTCTTAACTCCCCCTAGAACCCGTTTCACATATGGAACAGGAGGTTTATTGATTGATTGATTGATTGATTGATTGATTTTTGAGACAGGGTTTCTCTGAGTAGCCCTGGCTGTCCTGGAACTCACTCTGTAGACCAGGTGGGCCTCCGAACTCAGAAATCCACCTGCCTCTGCCTCCCAAGTGCTGGGATTAAAGGCGTGCGCCACCACCGCCCGGCTGAACAGGAGGTTTAAAAGTGACACCAACTCCTTGAGGTTTTCCCCAGCGGAGCAGAATAATGCATTAACATTGTTGCTTAACACACATAGGGGCTAAAAATATCAGTTGTTAAGATGGCCAGATGCATCATCGGGCAATTAGAGCCCCACAAATGCAGCATTCGCACGCCATTTCCCAGGGCAGAAGCTTCATCCTAACTCAAGAGCGGGATT
This sequence comes from Apodemus agrarius, assembly GCA_964023405.1. Lineage (NCBI taxonomy): Eukaryota > Metazoa > Chordata > Mammalia > Rodentia > Muridae > Apodemus > Apodemus agrarius. Next base: position 4,105,567 of record OZ030013.1, read on the forward strand.
CGAACTCAGGTCTGCCTTGACCCGGTCAGCTCTGACCCACAGGGTGGCTTGTTTTTGTCTTTCATGTTTTCTGATATTTCGGATGTTTTCTGACGATATAAATAAGTAAAGAGGATCCATAGGAAAGCTGAAAACTAGAGAAGAAAGTGGCATACAACAAGTCCTCAGAGAAACTGAACTGTGGTTTTGCTTTTGTATCTAATTTTTAGGTAGAGTCTCCTCCCTATGTAACCTTGTTCTATAAGGTCTGGAACTTGCTGTGTAGACCACATTGTCCAGATCCTTCTGTCCGTTCCCCCAACGTGCTGTGGTTGCAGGCACAGGTTGCGGGGCCTGAGTTCAAATCCATAATATGGATTTGAATGCCTGGCTTTTTAGGTGGGTGCTAGGATTCGAACTCAGCTCCTCATGCTGGCCGAGTAAGCTCTTCTACCCACTGAGCCATCTTCCTAACCCCTCAGGGAAGACTTTTAATAAAGAAATGCTTTATATGGCATCTGCTTACCTGTTTTCCTTTCCTTTTTTTCATTTTTTTTAGGGGTGTTGGGGATAAAAGTTAAACAAATAGAGAACTGTTCTACCTCTGCGTTCCATCCTCAGACTGGCATTTTGTGACAAGGTCGTATTTATATATGTAGTCCACACTGGACTTGAACCGCTGACCTTTCTGCCTCTGCCACCGGGATGCTGGGAATATGGGCATGCTCACCACCCTAGCAACAAAAGGGTCGTTTGTAAACGTGCAGGTCGAGCAAAGACATACGCAGAAGGCTCAAAGCATTGTGGGAACTGGAAACAGCAGGAGTGACCCTGCATATGGAGCAGCCAGTGTGTGTGTGTGTGTGTGTGTGTGTGTGTGTGTGTGTGTGTGTCCTGTGCAATGCAGAGAAAACCTGTCTGGGAGGATTGCTTAATGGGAATGAGTCCCGCCCTTTGGTGGAAAGACTTGAGTCACTCTGATGACCTGGCAGCAAAGGGACAGGGGAACACATTCCCTTGTTGGAGAATCCTGCTATTAAGGTCTCAGTCCACCATGTCTAGATGGCTCTCCGAGCACAAAATGGAGGACCCCCTTTCTCAGTGGGGCTTCCATTTCTCTGCTGGACCTTGTTTGGAGAGCATCTCTGAGCACAGATGCCTGACCTCACTTGGAGGATGATCCTGCACAAGTACAGCATGACTCAGCAGATGAGTCTCTCTCTCTCTCTCTCTCTCTCTCTCTCTCTCTCTCTCAATCTCTCTCTCTCTCTCTCCTGCCCATATGATAATCAGGTACTGTGTTATGACCGATCAACCCCACCCATAACCCCCAAAGCCCTTATGTACTGTACCCCTGGGATCGTAAAGTAGAACTGTCTCACAGAAGCCTGCTCCCACAAGTCCTTCCATCATGGCCGTCCAAACCCTCGTGGACCCTGGTGGCCAATGACCCCGAGGAAAGGGAGACCCACGTTCCTTCGCCTCCCTCTGTCAGTCTCTCTGTCTCTGAGTGGTGAAGGAGCTAGGGCTGGGGTAAGGACTGTCGCCCACCATGCCTCTCTGGGGAGTTGACAATGGGGTGGGGCAACACTATACACCCACTGGCCGTTGGACTTTTAAACCCGTGTCTGGTAGACATGGAAAGAGACTTGAAGGGTCAGCGACTTCCCAAGGCCATAGGTGTGCTTGAGATTTAAAGCTAGGATTAGGTCAGTGTTTTTGTGGTGTTGGGGTAGGACTCAGGACCTTATGTAGGCAATGCAACCATTCCACCACTCTCACCAGGCCAGCCTGGTGATTCTTAGTCCTGGTCAATCATAACTTTAAACACTACTGAGGTTGGAGTTCCCTATGCTGAGATCTGCCTATCTAACTAGATTGTAAAGCAGTTGTTTGAAAATATGGTTTGTTTGTTCTCTGTGGTGGTTTGAATAAGAATGGCCCTCCTGTGCTGGAGAGATTGCTCATCAGTTAAGAGCACTGACTGCTCTCCCAGAGGTCCTGAGTTCAATTCCCAGCAACCACATGGCAGGCCCTGTCTGTCTGTCTGTCTGTCTGCAGAATGTAGCTCTCAATTACAGCTCCAGTACCTGCCTGCTTGCCACCAAGCACCCTGCCATGATGATAACAGACCAAACCTCTGAAACTGTAAGCAAGTCCCCAATTAAATATTTTCTTTTATGAGAACCGCTTTGGTCACGGTGTCTCTTCGCAGCAATAGAACAGCGACTAAGGTACTCTCCAGTATCCATGCTGGATTTATTATCATGCAAGCTGTCAGGGGGCATATAGCTGGCGACAGAGCAGATCTGAGTGCTACGGGGGTAACCCCGGGGCTCTTCTCTGAGTTCTTAGTCTCTCGTTAATAAAAGATCTTAAAAAAGACTCTGGAGGAAACTCACAGACGGTTTAATCAGAGTGTGAGAAATAAAAACAGTGCAGACAGACCGCAAAGCCTTTTGAGCTGGGCTCACACCGGTCAGCACGGAGGTTAGCAAGCGGCCAGCCACACAGTGAGAGGGGGAGGGGCGGCTTCAGAGAAAGAAAAAGAAAGCTCAGCGTTCCCCGAGAACATATTCTTGGGCTCTGGCCAGCATCCGAAAAAGATAGCACCATCCTGAAGCAGACAGAGCCTCTCTTGTGGAGGGAACACCTTGTCCACGAAGCACCCTCCCTAGCTTAGGAAGTGGAATCAACTCAGATGTCAGGCAGCATGTTAGAGAAGGCTCCCCGTCCTAAGGAAGGAATGTCACAAGGAATGTCACGTACTTGCTGTTACTGCGAGGGGGGCGGTGGGGGGGGACCTGAAAACCTAAACAGGCCCTTCAGCTTGGCTCACTGGTTTGGGGCCCACATAAGTGTAGACCAAAAGAAAAATGGGGGCACCCCATACCTCGGAAGCCGGCACCCCAATCACTCACAAGAAACAGTCTTGATGCAAATAGCAAGAGGGATTTTAATTCCAGAGCTCTGGGGGGCACAGTCTTACCACGCAGGGTAAAAGAGTGAGCCCAGCGGGCAGAATCGAGCGGCTTTTATAGGCTTATAACAGAACCCGCCTACCACAAGCTTCTAAGCCAATCAGTTCAAACCACCCGAGCCCGTGCTCTCTGAGAACCAATCAGCCTCCCACAGAGGCCGGATGAACTAGTTAAGTCATTTCCGCTTACGTGACCACTACGCACAGGGTCGCGCCAGGGTTACACAGCGTCAATACGTAATTCCCATTACGCATTTCCTGTTACAGGGCCAGGACTACTCATTCAAAGCCCACCCTCCCCCACTAGCAGAGGTGTTGGGGACCTGAGTGTCCCCAGGCATGAGCCCCGCAGACCCCGTGGTGATCCTGCCAGCCCCAGCCCCGCTTGTCCTCGCCACAGCCGCTCCGCAGAAGATGGGAAAAGTCGCCAGGGACACTCCCAGCCCGAGATTCGCAGCTGGACCCTGGAGGCGGGTGTGACGTGCGCACACTTCCAGGCCGACAAAGAGTGGGCTGAACCTCTTCTCCTTTGGGGTCACCCAAGACTCAGGAACGGGGGATTCCTAGCCTGCAACCTTATCCTTTCAATAGCTGCATGATGGTGTTAGTTTAAGCACTGTCCTGGTCGGCACTTCTGACTGAACATCACACCTCGGAGGCCTGATGGCTGACCAGTGGCCAACGGGTGACCGGAGCAGAACGAGGCTTGGGACCTCCATCTTCATTGTGTGACCGTCTCCTCTGCTACTTTGACCTTTGGGTCAAACTCAACTCAGCTCTGTACATAGACACATCAACCGTCTGAGAAATGCTTTGTCCAGAGCTACCATCTGGGGTTATCTTGATTTTCAGTGGCCCAGTCTTCCTCTCTTCTCTCTTTAAGGCTAAACACACTCACCCGCCACGGCCATCACACCAGGCCACGAGGGGAGGTGACACCCGACGTTCTGGAAGTGAGACCTATTTCTGAAGTATCACAAACATTCCTGCCTGTTGGCTCCTCTCTCCTCTCCTGTCTGCCATTCTTCAACCCCTGGGGAAGGGAGCTGGTCTGTGAGCCCAGCCCCCTCCTCTCCAGTCCTTCTCACTGAATATAGACTCTTCCTTCCCTAGCTAACCTCTCGACAATGGTTTTCCTAAGGGATGAGCTCCTAGTTGCAGCCTCCACAGACACTAAGCCTCTCAGAGCTTTAACCTTGGCCTTCCTATCTTCTAGAAGCATATAAAGCATCTCTGTTGTTTATAGTGTCCAGTCTAACATTATTGTCATAGCACACAGAAGGAACTAAGAAAGGTGGTAATGCAAATTCCTTCTTGGAAGGAGGACCCGATGGCCATTACAATCACTGCAGGAAGCCATGCGGGATCAGTTTTTCCTCAGAGACTCTCACAGGGATCCGGGGAGGAGTTAACTAGCTTTCTGGGTGTGGGCTGCTCTGTGACCTCGCACTTGCCTGTCGGTTAGATCAGACCCACCCAATGCCAGAGGGTAAGAGTTTCCCAGGAAGAGCTACCTAACAACAGAGGGTCTCAGGAACCAGCTTGTTCCCCCTCTCCACCTCTGTCTCTGCTTCTGTGAATGCACCTTAGCATCAGATCCTCCGGCCCCACCTTCTGGGTGCTAGGATGGCAGGTGTCCCGGCACACCCCTGACTTCTGGTTTTCTGGTGCCAGAATTCTCAGAATGTTGTGTGTTGGGTTGGGGTGGGGAGCAGAAGGCATCTTTTCCCACACCGAGGAATGGGCAGGGCTTACAAAAAGGCAATTTACTGTCAACGGAGGAAAGAGTTGAGAACTTTCTCATGGTTGAATATTGACCAGTTTAAAAAAGTCTCTTTGTCACAGAAGAGATCAGGTAGCCCTGTTCTCTTCCTCCCTGAACTTTAAAACTGACCTAGGCTAGCCGGGCGGCGGTGGCGCACGCCTATAATCCCAGCACTTGGGAGGCAGAGGCAGGAGGATTTCTGAGTTCGAGGCCAGCCTGGTCTACAAAGTGAGTTCCAGGATAGCCAGGGCTATACAGAGAAACCCTGTCTCAAAAACAAAAACAACAAACAAAACAAACAAAATAAAACAAAAACTGACCTAGGCTGAGACCTGAGGACCTTAACGGTGGGGCTGACGCGGACCAGTTTCCACTGCCTGTTCAAGTCCCGCACGAGGGCATTCGGGACTCTGGAGGAAGTGTGGTCAGACCCAGGAGTCACTGTGCTCAGAGGCTGGAGCGAATTGTGAACCTTGATAACCCAAAAGCTCCTACGGAGGGCGGGCGAACCGGAGGCGATCGATGCTCCCCTCCCCCATCTCCTCCGTGCCTCCCGCATCAGGAGCCCCAGGACCTCTCCGCGCTGACAGTGTTCAATCTGTTTCTTTCTTCTCTCAGCATCCACCGACGAGGCTGATTCCGTCTGGCCTCCCGGCAGAAGGAAATCAATGCCGGAAAAGCTTACATCTATATTTGGGCTGAGACTCTCCCTTTCTCAGTTTTTCTTTTCTTTCACATGAGTCGATGGGATGGGTTTTAAGGTCCGTGAATAGATTTCTTCACAGGAAGTGATGAAAGCGCTATCGACCGCAGCTCTGGGCTGAGCCCTGCCGCTCTGCTGAAATGGAGTTGCAAGCACAGAGGCCTGCTGAGTCAGGAGAGGCCCCAGGAAGGGCTAAACACTTCAATTTTCTCCTCAGGCCCAAAACAGACACGGGATTTTATCCCTTCCAGGCCACGTTTCCTCACATGGTCCAGAAATGCAGCTCTCCTTTGGTCCCACTCAGCTGCTGCAGCACAGCAGAAGTAACACAAAAAGCACCACTTTCAGCTAGTTCGTGTGTGTGAGTGTCTCGTCTGCGCGTCTGTGTGTGTGCCTGTGCAGTACCCAGAGGCCAGAGAGCGTCGGATCCCCGGGAACTGGGGTTACTCCTGGATGTGGTTGCCGTAACCCCAGCCCTCTGGAGGAACGGCCCGTGCTCTCAGCTGCTGAGTCACCGCCTCAGTCCCAGGACCGGTTTCTTTTTAATTAAACTAATAATTAATATAGAATAGTTTTCTTGTTTGTGTTAGTTTGGCACAAAGTGAGATTAATAAGTCTCATGATACCTAGCCCCCACTCACTCCCCTCTATGCTAGACACTTTGCTGAGTTTTGCAGATAGCTTTTCAATATTTAAATCGTCTTTTTTTGTTTGTTTGTTTTTTTGAGTCAGGGTTTCTCTGTGTAGCCCTGGCTGTCCTGGAACTCACTCCATAGACCAGGCTGGACTCGAACTCGGAAATCCTCCTGCCTTTGCCTCCCAAGTGCTGGGATCACTGGCGTGTGCCACCACGCCCAGCTTTATTTAAAACGTCTTAATTTAATTAATTGACTAATTTGTTGTCTCGAAGGAATAAGTAGTGTGTGGTATAGTGCACCTTGGGTCTTTTTGTTTGTTTGTTGTTTTTTTGAGACAGGGTTTCTCTGTGTAGCCCTGGCTGTCCTGGAACTCACTCTGTAGACCAAGCTGGGCTTGAACTCAGAGATCTACCTGCCTCTGCCTCCCGAGTGCAGGGATGAAAAGCCTGAGCCACCACTCTCAGCTCAACCACAGGTCTGGATCCTAACCCTTGTCCGAGGCTGAGTCTTTCGTTCACTGATGGCCTCTGAGCTCCCGCCTCTCCCTCCCACCGTGGGGTGGGAACGTTGGTATCACAGACGTGTGCTGCTTCTGGGGTCTGAACCCAGGGCTCACACTTACAGAACGGATGCATCACCCAGGGCGCCATACCTCCCTCTGCCCCCAGCTGCTTCTCAAGCCTGCTTCATGTTGAACAGAGCGGCACAGTCTGGAAAACAAGGGGCGGAGGCGTGATTTGGGGCATTAGGAGGTGGTTGTGTGAGCCTCTCTCTTCCCTTTCACTGTTGACACAATATCCAATGGACGGAAAGCAGCCCAGGAGGGAAGCTTCCTTTGGGCTCCCGGTTTGAAGATTGAAAGATTGCATTAGTGCCATCTACAAAGTTCACACGATGGAACTGTTCAGTGACCAACACAGTCACACAGAAATCCCGCAATCACATACGGAAGTGCATGGCTTTGTGTCAGGCTGCAGCTGCAGCTGTCTTTGGTTGCATGTGGACTTGTGGGTCGTGTCAGGAAGACCGAGAGACAGCATTGTGGTGTGGCTGGTGTCCTCGGCCACTGTCAGCAGGAGGCTAGATCATGGGGCTCAGCACATTCCTCCTTTTCATTCCTCTTAGGACCCCACCCCAGGAATGGCATTCAGCGTGGCTCTCCCTTTTCAGTTAAGCCTTTCTGGAAACACCCTCACAGACACACCCAAAGAGGCATCTTCCGGTGGCGATTCTAAATCCACTCAAGTTGACAAGGTTAGTGTCGCCAAGCGACGTCTGTCAGTCCCTGGCATTGAACCCAGGGCCTTGGGCTTGCTAGGTAAGTGTTCTGAGCTACAGCCTCAGCTAGCCCTTCGTTTCACATGTCAGGAAGGACGACGACCAGAGAGGACTGGAGGGACACCGGGATGCTGGATTCTCAAATCTCCATGAACATTTTCTTTTCCGGAATTAGGCTTAAAAACTCCCTGGCATGATAAACTGGATCCTATGTGTCCTTAACCTATCTAAAATGCGTGTCTCATGATGGTCTGTCTGTGTTATCCACAAAGGACTCTCTTAGTGATAAGTATGCCATGGAGATAAGTTATCATTATGTAGCAAACCACCCCACAGTATGGTTGGAATGTGGGGAGGCCCAGCTGGGCCCTCTATGGAGGAGGGTTCTTCACAGCCTGGGAATGAGGAGGCCTTGCTCAGGCAGCTGTCTCAAAGCTCACCTGGGGAAGGATCCACTTCCACTCTCTCTCATGTGATTGTTGCTAGGTTCAATTCCTTGGGGTTGTTGGCTGGAAGCAACCATTTCACACTCAGCTGTGTCCAGAAACTGTCTGCCTCTAGTTCCTTCTCACATGAGGGTCCTTCAACCCAACTGACTTCAACAAAATCATCAAACCACACACACACACACACAGACACATTCAGACATATACACACAAACTCAAGACACATACACACACGTTTATACACATGTTTACACACCTACACACACTCAGACACACATACTCAGACATACACACACATATACAAACCCCCCCCACACACACACTCAGACACACACACATACACACACTCACTCAGACACATTCACACACACTTAGACACACACTCACACATTCATACACACACACACACATACTCAGACACACACATTCAGACAGACAGACAGACAGACACACACCCTACCTGTTTACAAGTGGCACTGTGTAATCATCATTTATGGTAACAGACTCATCTCTCCTGCTCTGTAGTCAGTCCTTTTCCTCAGTGGGAACGTCCGCTCAGTCAGGTTGGCCTCAAACTCACTATGTAGTAGGGTAGGCTGCCTCGAACTTATACTGCTGCTGCCTCGGTCTCCCCAGTGCATACAGTAAGGGTGTGTGTCACCATACTAGTATTCTTTACTTTTTTAGACCGAGTCTCCCATAGCCCAGGTTGGTGTTGGCAGAGGATGTAACTGAGCATGACCTTGGACTTCTGATATTCCTGCTTCCAACTCCTGTGTAAGTGCTGTGATCTTCCTGTCATGGGACAGATGCATGTCAGGTCTGTGCTGCATTGTGGACTGACCCCAGGACTTCATACAAGCTGCATAAGCTCTCTGTAGCTGAGCTACGCCCTCAGCCCGTGTTCTACATTATTAAATCGTAGTGGCGTCTTGGGAGTCATTAGCTTTACACTCTACAGATTATATCCCGCTCTAGCAGACAGATACTTAGACGTTGTGTCTCCTTCCTCTGCCCCACCTGCCCACTGGAGTTGCAATCTAGGTTGAGCCAGATGTGAAATCTACACTTTCAGTTATTGGAGAACATGGGGATGAGGTCACTGGGCCTGAACAGTCTTTGCTCTCCGTGCTTTGTCACACCACGTAACCCTACTTAGATGACCCCCCCCCCTGATCACTAATTGAGAAAATGCCTTACAGCCCTTTTCTCTGTGATAACTCCAGCCTGTGTCAAGTTGACACACAGAACCAGCCAGCACAGTATGTAAATGTAAAGAGTGGTTTGTTTTGTTTTGTGTTTTTCAAGACAGGGTTTCTCTGTGTAGCCCTGGTTCTCCTGGAACTCACTCTGTAGACCAAGCTGGCCTTGAACTCAGAAATCTGCCTGCCTCTGTCTCCCAAGTGCTGGGATTAAAGGTGTACACCACCACTGCCCGGTTTTATAAAGAGTGTTTTATTCTGCAGAGGTCCAGTGTACTGGAGTCTCCTATTACCAAGATGGAGAGACAACCAAGTGAGCTTGCAGGCCTGATTTAAAGCTCGCTAGGGGATTCCGGGGCAGGTGACCTCCATCTGTCGGGACCATCTCAGGGCAGGTGACCTCCATCTGTCGGGACCATCTCAGGGCAGGTGACCTCTATGTTAATCTGACAGGTCCATCTCTGTGGACATTCCATTACCAGGTTGTGGGGGCTAGAAACTTGCTGGGGAGGTCTGGAAACTGGGGAGGCATCTTTCCCACGTCTACCCCAATGAAGGCGAGGTTGAGGATCAAGTTTCCAGAGGTCCACGTCACACGTGTGCACGGAGGGATTTCCATCCCTTGCTTCCCTCTCTGTGATTTTGTGATAGCCCTTGACGGGAATGTTCTGGTTGGGGTGCTCTTGTGAATCACCCCCACACCACTGCTGACCCTGGATCCCAGCTCAGGAAGGTCTCCTGCCAAACACCCACCTTTGCCTAAAGTGGCTTCACCCTAGTCCTCAGCCACCTCCCAACCCACATCCACCTCTACCTTCTGCAGCTGGCGGCTGACCTAAGTCCTCTAGACCCCCTTGTCTCCACCGTCGTCCAGTTCTCCAGGTGACTGTGTCGCTGCAGTCAGCTGTCCTCTTTCTGGACCTAGACTGCTGTGCAGCATTGCTCTCTGGTGTCACCGTGAGGCTGTGCAGTGTTGCTCTCTCTCTGGTGTCACCGTGAGGCTGTGCAGTGTTGTTCTCTGGTGTCACCCTGAGGCTGTGTAGTGTTGCTCCCTGGTGTCACCGTGAGGCTGTGCAGTGTTGCTCTCTGGTGTCACCGTGAGGCTGTGTAGTGTTGCTCCCTGGTGTCACCGTGAGGCTGTGCAGTGTTGCTCTCTCGTTGTCACTGTGAGGCTGTGCAGTGTTGCTCTCTGGTGTCACCGTGAGGCTGTGCAGTGTTGCTCTCTCTCTGGTGTCACCGTGAGGCTGTGCAGTGTTGTTCTCTGGTGTCACCGTGAGGCTGTGCAGTGTTGCTCTCTCTCTGTGTCACCGTGAGGCTGTGCAGTGTTGCTCTCTCTCTGGTGTCACCATGAGGCTGTGCAGTGTTGCTCCCTGGTGTCACCGTGAGGCTGTGCAGTGTTGCTCTCTCGGTGTCACTATGAGGCTGTGCAGTGTTGCCCTCTCTCTGGTGTCACCGTGAGGCTGTGCAGTGTTGCTCTCTCGGTTTCACCGTGAGGCTGTGCAGTGTTGCTCTCGGTGTCACCGTGAGGCTGTGCAGTGTTGCTCTCTGGTGTCACCGTGAGGCTGTGTAGTGTTGCTCCCTGGTGTCACCATGAGGCTGTGCAGTGTTGTTCTCTGGTGTCACCGTGAGGCTGTGCAGTGTTGCTCTCTCTCTCTGGTGTCACTGTGAGGCTGTGCAGTGTTGCTCTCTCTGTGTCACCGTGAGGCTGTGCAGTGTTGCTCTCTCTCTGGTGTCACCGTGAGGCTGTGCAGTGTTGTTCTCTGGTGTCACCGTGAGGCTGTGCAGTGTTGCTCTCTCTCTGGTGTCACCGTGAGGCTGTGCAGTGTTGCTCTCTCTCTCTGGTGTCACCGTGAGGGTGTGTAGTGTTGCTCTCTCTCTGGTGTCACCGTGAGGCTGTGCAGTGTTGCTCTCTCGTTGTCACTGTGAGGCTGTGCAGTGTTGCTCTCTGGTGTCACCGTGAGGCTGTGCAGTGTTGCTCTCTCTCTGGTGTCACCGTGAGGCTGTGCAGTGTTGTTCTCTGGTGTCACCGTGAGGCTGTGCAGTGTTGCTCTCTCTCTGTGTCACCGTGAGGCTGTGCAGTGTTGCTCTCTCTCTGGTGTCACCATGAGGCTGTGCAGTGTTGCTCCCTGGTGTCACCGTGAGGCTGTGCAGTGTTGCTCTCTCGGTGTCACTATGAGGCTGTGCAGTGTTGCCCTCTCTCTGGTGTCACCGTGAGGCTGTGCAGTGTTGCTCTCTCGGTTTCACCGTGAGGCTGTGCAGTGTTGCTCTCGGTGTCACCGTGAGGCTGTGCAGTGTTGCTCTCTGGTGTCACCGTGAGGCTGTGTAGTGTTGCTCCCTGGTGTCACCATGAGGCTGTGCAGTGTTGTTCTCTGGTGTCACCGTGAGGCTGTGCAGTGTTGCTCTCTCTCTCTGGTGTCACTGTGAGGCTGTGCAGTGTTGCTCTCTCTGTGTCACCGTGAGGCTGTGCAGTGTTGCTCTCTCTCTGGTGTCACCGTGAGGCTGTGCAGTGTTGTTCTCTGGTGTCACCGTGAGGCTGTGCAGTGTTGCTCTCTCTCTGGTGTCACCGTGAGGCTGTGCAGTGTTGCTCTCTCTCTCTGGTGTCACCGTGAGGGTGTGTAGTGTTGCTCTCTCTCTGGTGTCACCGTGAGGCTGTGCAGTGTTGCTCTCTCGTTGTCACTGTGAGGCTGTGCAGTGTTGCTCTCTGGTGTCACCGTGAGGCTGTGCAGTGTTGCTCTCTCTCTGGTGTCACCGTGAGGCTGTGCAGTGTTGTTCTCTGGTGTCACCGTGAGGCTGTGCAGTGTTGCTCTCTCTCTGTGTCACCATGAGGCTGTGCAGTGTTGCTCTCTCTCTGGTGTCACCATGAGGCTGTGCAGTGTTGCTCACTGGTGTCACCGTGAGGCTGTGCAGTGTTGCTCTCTCGGTGTCACTATGAGGCTGTGCAGTGTTGCTCTCTCTCTCTGGTGTCACTGTGAGGCTGTGCAGTGTTGCTCTCTCTGTGTCACCGTGAGGCTGTGCAGTGTTGCTCTCTCTCTGGTGTCACCGTGAGGCTGTGCAGTGTTGTTCTCTGGTGTCACCGTGAGGCTGTGCAGTGTTGCTCTCTCTCTGGTGTCACCGTGAGGCTGTGCAGTGTTGCTCTCTCTCTCTGGTGTCACCGTGAGGGTGTGTAGTGTTGCTCTCTCTCTGGTGTCACCGTGAGGCTGTGCAGTGTTGCTCTCTCTTTGTCACTGTGAGGCTGTGCAGTGTTGCTCTCTGGTGTCACCGTGAGGCTGTGCAGTGTTGCTCTCTCTCTGGTGTCACCGTGAGGCTGTGCAGTGTTGTTCTCTGGTGTCACCGTGAGGCTGTGCAGTGTTGCTCTCTCTCTGTGTCACCGTGAGGCTGTGCAGTGTTGCTCTCTCTCTGGTGTCACCATGAGGCTGTGCAGTGTTGCTCCCTGGTGTCACCGTGAGGCTGTGCAGTGTTGCTCTCTCGGTGTCACTATGAGGCTGTGCAGTGTTGCCCTCTCTCTGGTGTCACCGTGAGGCTGTGCAGTGTTGCTCTCTCGGTTTCACCGTGAGGCTGTGCAGTGTTGCTCTCGGTGTCACCGTGAGGCTGTGCAGTGTTGCTCTCTGGTGTCACCGTGAGGCTGTGTAGTGTTGCTCCCTGGTGTCACCATGAGGCTGTGCAGTGTTGTTCTCTGGTGTCACCGTGAGGCTGTGCAGTGTTGCTCTCTCTCTCTGGTGTCACTGTGAGGCTGTGCAGTGTTGCTCTCTCTGTGTCACCGTGAGGCTGTGCAGTGTTGCTCTCTCTCTGGTGTCACCGTGAGGCTGTGCAGTGTTGTTCTCTGGTGTCACCGTGAGGCTGTGCAGTGTTGCTCTCTCTCTGGTGTCACCGTGAGGCTGTGCAGTGTTGCTCTCTCTCTCTGGTGTCACCGTGAGGGTGTGTAGTGTTGCTCTCTCTCTGGTGTCACCGTGAGGCTGTGCAGTGTTGCTCTCTCGTTGTCACTGTGAGGCTGTGCAGTGTTGCTCTCTGGTGTCACCGTGAGGCTGTGCAGTGTTGCTCTCTCTCTGGTGTCACCGTGAGGCTGTGCAGTGTTGTTCTCTGGTGTCACCGTGAGGCTGTGCAGTGTTGCTCTCTCTCTGTGTCACCGTGAGGCTGTGCAGTGTTGCTCTCTCTCTGGTGTCACCATGAGGCTGTGCAGTGTTGCTCCCTGGTGTCACCGTGAGGCTGTGCAGTGTTGCTCTCTCGGTGTCACTATGAGGCTGTGCAGTGTTGCCCTCTCTCTGGTGTCACCGTGAGGCTGTGCAGTGTTGCTCTCTCGGTTTCACCGTGAGGCTGTGCAGTGTTGCTCTCGGTGTCACCGTGAGGCTGTGCAGTGTTGCTCTCTGGTGTCACCGTGAGGCTGTGCAGTGTTGTTCTCTGGTGTCACCGTGAGGCTGTGCAGTGTTGCTCTCTCTCTCTGGTGTCACTGTGAGGCTGTGCAGTGTTGCTCTCTCTGTGTCACCGTGAGGCTGTGCAGTGTTGCTCTCTCTCTGGTGTCACCGTGAGGCTGTGCAGTGTTGTTCTCTGGTGTCACCGTGAGGCTGTGCAGTGTTGCTCTCTCTCTGGTGTCACCGTGAGGCTGTGCAGTGTTGCTCTCTCTCTCTGGTGTCACCGTGAGGGTGTGTTGTGTTGCTCTCTCTCTGGTGTCACCGTGAGGCTGTGCAGTGTTGCTCTCTCGTTGTCACTGTGAGGCTGTGCAGTGTTGCTCTCTGGTGTCACCGTGAGGCTGTGCAGTGTTGCTCTCTCTCTGGTGTCACCGTGAGGCTGTGCAGTGTTGTTCTCTGGTGTCACCGTGAGGCTGTGCAGTGTTGCTCTCTCTCTGTGTCACCATGAGGCTGTGCAGTGTTGCTCTCTCTCTGGTGTCACCATGAGGCTGTGCAGTGTTGCTCCCTGGTGTCACCGTGAGGCTGTGCAGTGTTGCTCTCTCGGTGTCACTATGAGGCTGTGCAGTGTTGCCCTCTCTCTGGTGTCACCGTGAGGCTGTGCAGTGTTGCTCTCTCGGTTTCACCGTGAGGCTGTGCAGTGTTGCTCTCGGTGTCACCGTGAGGCTGTGCAGTGTTGCTCTCTGGTGTCACCGTGAGGCTGTGTAGTGTTGCTCCCTGGTGTCACCATGAGGCTGTGCAGTGTTGTTCTCTGGTGTCACCGTGAGGCTGTGTAGTGTTGCTCCCTGGTGTCACCGTGAGGCTGTGCAGTGTTGCTCTCTCTCTGGTGTCACCGTGAGGCTGTGCAGTGTTGCTCTCTCTCTGGTGTCACCGTGAGGCTGTGCAGTGTTGCTCTCTCTCTGGTGTCACCGTGAGGCTGTGCAGTGTTGCTCTCTCTGGTGTCACCGTGAGGCTGTGCAGTGTTGTTCTCTCTGGTGTCACTGTGAGGCTGTGCAGTGTTGCCCTCTCTGGTGTCACCGTGAGGCTGTGCAGTGTTGCCCTCT